>VDFB02098250.1:0-44654 GCA_007258455.2 Sequoia sempervirens | reverse complement strand
TTAAATATTTATTTAATTAAGAAAAATCTACATGCACCCATAAATAAATAATTGAATTTGATAATTCATTATTTATCTTCTCAATATCTTTCCATTTTTCTTCTAAAAAAAGATGATTTTTTATCATTTCATCTTATCTTTTCCATGAAAATGGAAAAATCCTGCTTTATTCGTTTTCTTCTATTTTTCTCTCTAGTCTCATCCATCTTCAACCGTTCGATCTATCAAGAATTATCATAGCCGTTGGTCAACACAACCAATCAAAATCCTCGAAAAACTCTATAAATACATGTGCAAATCCAAGCATTGGTGACACACAGACACTCATACGCAATCATGCTTATGCACTTGCATCTTTAGTATTCTAGCAATAATCATATCTTAGCGATAATCTTATCATAACATAGCATAATCTTGCATCTTAGTATAGCATGCATGTTAGTTTAAATCTCATTCTCTAGTAGTCCATTTCGTTGAGCTTGGCATACTAAATATGAGAGCAACTTGAATCAACGAAACACTGGAGATAGGGAGCAATAAAATGACTTTGAAGAAGCTACACTAAGAGTTTGTTTATTTTTATTTAAGCTTCTTTGATATAAAGTTTTATTGAATGTGTTTTGAATTCATTATGATAAGCATATTTTCATACACACAATAGTGAACTGCTTGAAAAAATGCCTCAAAGAAATGTGGTCTCTTGGAATTCCATGACAAGCAAATGCAATTGGTAGCTGATCCTAGTTATTAGTTATGCAATGTGAAGTAATTGCATAACTTCTTAGGTTGACTTTGTAAAAACTATATTGTAATTGAAATTTTGTCATCTATCAACATCTAGTTATTAGTTATGCAATGTGAAGCAATGCTTTGAGTTTGAAAGATGTGCAATGCAATGTAATCAGCAATGCAGATGATTATGGAAAAATAATTGATACCAATTCATAATATACCCCTATATTTCAACCTAAAATATATAAAAATTCAATCATAAACAATATTATCAACAAATAATTGAGACTAGAATTCAAGCACCAGATTAAATATTATTGTCCATTGATTGGTTTAAATAGATATTACAATATAACATAAGTCTCCTCATATATATTTATATAAATGCCTATGATGATGATATCAAAATTCGATCTTGGTTTCTCTTTTATAAGAGAAGCAACAAGCTTCAGACCATTACAAAATATGACATCTTTTCAAAATTCATGTCTCTTCGTATAAACTAGACTAAACATTAGGTTTTATTAAAACATAAAACAGAGAAAGTAGATAACTAATGAAGTCCACAACACTCATGACACCATATTTCGTTAATCTCCATAAGGCACCTGTAATCACCAAAGATCTGTTCAAGGTCCTCTCTCCATATTAGTGTATCTGAATGTCCAGTTCTTCCACTGTGACAACCCCAAGGCCTACTATTTGGGGGGAGGACCCATATACCTCTGCTCTCACTCGTACATTGTATAATCACATGGCCATTTGTATTCTTGAATTTTCAATATATTTGCAAGGTGAATCTTCCACCAACTGTCTAGTAACACCCTGCCATCCATGATAAACTTAGAATATCCAGCATCCAATGCTATTACTCCATCCATGATTAAGTTGAACCTATCAAGACTCAACTCACCATCCTTTTGTATGCGAGTGATGCATTGTGGAACAATCTGGCCAAATTCACTCTTCCATTCTTTGAGGTCCTTCAAGTGGTCATCATCTTTCAATAGTTTTGGCACAAACCATTAATTCACAGTATGAAATGAATCTATTCTTGTTCTGATCTTTTGGTCCTCTCCTTGCATATATTGGAATTCATCTATAACTATTTTGGCCATCTGCTTTGTAGGTTTTAATGTTGTAGGAGCCTCAATACTCGTCTGTAAGATTCTGCATAAGGTTACCAATGTGTGGTGTTTGGGCTGCTAGTTCTTAAAAAGGGGATCTATTATGGGTAGATGTGTTTTCATCTGATCAATTGCCTATGCTAGTGAGTTGTAGCAATCATACACAATTTCCAACTTATCCACAATTAGCTTTATCCTATGCTTGAGGACCTTCTCTAAAACATTGCAGATTTGCTCATTCACTCCTTCCTTACCCTCATTGTTGGATTTCTTTAACTCTTCAATCTCCTGTCTAAGTATGCTCAATTGTTCAGTATCTAAGCACTTTCTATATCAACTGGTGGAGTAGGAGGACACCGGTATAACATTATTTCCTTGTTTTTGTGAGGGGCTTACTCCTTTCAATTGTTCCTTCAAATTCAGATTTTCCATGAATAATTTATTGACTTCATCATTTAAATTTTTTTGTTCCTTTTCATACTCTCCCAATCTAGCTTCCATCTCCCTAACTACAGCTCAGGTGAACATAGCTGAATGCATTGTCATGGTTGCAACTTCTAGAGGAGATGTATCCTTTAATTTTTTCACCATAGCCGTCCCTTTCATTTCCTGCACTAAATCTAGTAACCTTGGTTTTTGTGTACTCTTTTGTTTGGCCCAAAATGCCAAGGTTTCAATCTAAGGGTTATACCTTGTGCCACTTACCCCTTCATCTGAGTCAAACTCAACAATCAACATTAGGTCCTCCTATGTTCTCACTTGATCAAGTAAAAACATTTTCTTTAATTCCATACCAGGGACAATAAGTATATTACTTTTCAAAATCATCTCTCTAGCCTCTTATGGGATGACATTAATATTATCAAATCCTTAATTCATTAAAATTTTGGGCTACTATCTAGTCATGCTGGGATTCCTCAACTCCCATCTTATTTATTTCAACCCTCACTTCAAACTCTCTCATTTTCATCTTAATCTAAAAGTCTTTAAATTCAAGGGTTTTGATAAATTCATCATATTCCAAGAACTTGCAAGCTGCAACTACCCTGTCATCCTCATGCATTTCTCTTTCTCCTTGTACCTCAATATCGAATCTAGCTTCAGGCCCGTGGGCTTCAATTTCAAGCATAGGTTGGTCCACTTCAACATAATCCTTGAAATGTCTTAACACATTAACTACTTATTTTGTATCTCCAACCTCCTCACTTGTTTCATAGGAAACAAGTGGCTCTATCTCTTGTGTCTTTTTTTTTTAAGAAGGTGTTTGTTCAGGAGGTGATTATAGAGAAGCATGACATACTGAAATAGTATCCAGAGTTGGTTCTATAATTACAATACCACTCGGCCTTTTGGGACACAATTTGGCATGTCTCCATGTATCTGCTGTAGTCTTATCTAATTCAAGAAACTTATCAATTGCCATATTAATCCTCTTGACAGGATTTGCTTCCTCTACAAAATAACCCAAGAAATCACTGTGCTTCATCTTTCTTTCTTCCACAAGCCTTTTCATAAGTTCCCATTTTCTCCTCCTATCATATACCTATTGAGGAGTGAAACAATTTCTGATTACATATTCTTCATAGTCAGTCTAGTGAGTAACCATAGCCTTGGTAAGGATGGTGTGTCTTACTAAATTCATATGACCCTTAGGGTCAAAATATCTTTCCTTTCCAAACTGTAAAGAGTGCCTTGATTTTAGATAATTCTGCAACTCTTCAAGTGTATCAGATCTCACTGATAGTTCCCAACATGTCAAATTGGATAGAAATGTACCCTTCCTTTGTTTACTCATGACATCTATTTCCATCCATAGAATTTTCCACATGAACTCTAAAAAGGCTAATCGAAGGGGGAAAAACTTTGACAGTATATGTGGGGCCTATGAGCATCCATAAATCCTGATTATTGTGGTGTCTGGTAGAAAAAAAAATCATCAAAGTTATGAGTATGACCTTGCTCAGGTTTCAAAGCCAATGGTCTTAAAAATTGTAGCACAAGTGTGTGTAGTCTTGGTGGTTGGTGGCCAAGAACTCATAATTCTGTACACAAACTCATCATAGAATATCACATAATTTGAATTCTTACATCTGTTGTCCCATATATAACACCATAGTTGCACTGGCAAAAAATTCCCCTGCTTGTCAATCTAACCCAAACACATCCTTTTGCTCCATCTATCTTTATTCTGGTATAATATTAGGTGGCACAACAAAGAATATTTCCTGAATGTTATGGGGGCTCTATTTTCCTTGACTTGCAGAAATGCTTCATGCAATTATTTCTCATGATATGAGGAAAAATCATATTCAATGTTCATCTCAGGGTTTTGGATCCTCATAGCCATCATCATTAAACTAACTATAATTCTCTCTTTTGCATCTATCCCAAGTACTTGATAGAGAGAAAAGTAGGTTTTCTTGAAATAGAATTGGAAATCTAAGACTTCAAATGGTTCAGTAGCATAAGGGGATATAGGAATCACCCTATTGTTCACACCCCTTTTCATGTAAATGAGGACTTCATCACTTCTATGGGTTTTACTCAATCTAGTATATTCTTCTTTACTTCTTTGCAAATAAATTTTAGTTAGGGCTTGTTTGTTTAGGTCAAAACATTCAATGATGGCCGCTTTAGTCAACAAAACTAATGGTGAACCATCTGGCAATATCACATACCTAGTAGCAGGATGATAACTTTGAGCCAATACTCTGATGAACTCTACATCTATAAAAACATTTGGGACAATTAAATTGGCCAAATCTAATGCCCATGGATTTGACACCGGAATCTTTCCCTCCCTTTTGTCATAAAAGTACTAAAATAGTTCCCACCTACAAATAGGTATAAGGGCATCTCTACAACCATGAGCCACATCATTAAATACATTCTTAAATCCTCTCTCAATTGATTTAGGGAGTATATCCATGATAGAATGGTGTAAGGACCTCTTTTTAACATTAGATTCTTCATTTTTAGTTTGAGGTTCTTTCTTCTTGGGCGACATGATGCCCTTTTTAGTTTTAGGTTCTCTCTTCTTGGGTGGCATGATGTTTAACTATCTTACTTCTCCTAGTGTATCTGAAATGCAAAATTCCAAACAATCTTGTACTCGTAAAACTTAATTCATAGTTTAACTATATTACTTCTCCTATACTTTTGAAATACAGAATTCCAAAAAATAATGTACTCATAAAACTTAATTCACAAGAGTTCTGTGCACTTACCCGGGTTACGATGGTTGCAGAGCTTAACCTCCTCAAACTTCGAGCTCCCCGCATGATAATTTTTGCAAATGAGTGCTAAGAGAATGTCGAATTCATGGTTTAATGGCTTCTGAACTTAGTCATGTCAACATCAATATCAACCTAACACCAAATATTTTGCTCATAGTTCATGTTTGAATATGCACCATTGATTTTACAAGATTGGATGGTTGATGTGATTATGCATTTAATACTGCTTTATTGCCACCACTTTCTATAACTGCCACAAGATAGAGGGGTATAAACCTCTATACTACATGCTTCTTTGCATTTCACCACAGGGCAGCAAGATCCTTACCTCTATACCACAAGCTTGACTTGTTTAACCTGTGGTACTGTGGTTTACATTAACAGTTACCACCATAACACATGCTTCATCACATCCTTCCGCAATATAAAGATTCATATTGCCTTACCACATGCATTTATGATCTTCCTCACGGGATGGTGGATTATTCCCCGCTATACCACACATTTCATTTTTCCTTCTCGTCGAAGGGCGATAAACATCTTCATGTTGTCTATTACACACTGCCAACCCGCCAAGGGTTCAGATTACTGTTGTGGGATCACGGTAAGAGACTGAACATTAAGGGATTTGGAATTTTTTTAGTTGGACATGTTTTTGCTTAAGTATATATATGATGAATTTTTAGCTTTGTATAGGTCTTTCAGTGTCAGTTAGACCCAAAAAATTTATATGTTTAGTAAAAAATAAAAGGGAATATAAGGGTCAATGCATGGGTCATAGAGCTCAAGGTTAATTGTGATGATGGAACTAGGAATTTTTTTAAGGTTCTAACACACCTCATGATGAACTAAACTATGTTTTTCCTTCATCCTGCTTGCATTATGTTTTTATGAGTTCTTCTCTTGTGAATATATCCCTAAGGAAAATTTGTCTGATACTTGTAATTGTAAACATCTTCTTAGTTTTTGACAAAAAAATCTTTATAATCTATAAACTAAATTCTATTTTAAGTTTTTGTTTACAGTTATCAGTGGATTGGAAAGTCAATAGTTATCAACTTATGAACTCAATAAAGTTTTATTGATTCAAGTTACTGATTTATACATTATTGTTTATTTGGACTTTAGGAAATGAAGACAAGGACTATAAGGCAAAAATTAGATGATAGGGATCATAATGTTCAAATTCTAGAGATAGAATATGAGTGCACACGTACTGAAAAAGTGGCCAAGAATAATGAATATATTTTGAGTCTTGGTTTGAAAAGGCAAGTTGTAAATCCACTAAGTAGTATATTATTTGTTTAATAGTGTTTAATCAAATTTTATAGGCAAGATATTTATGTGTATAATACATAATATGATTTTTGTTTTGTTTTATAGGCAACAAAAAGAGTGCAAATAAAATGTGGAGAAAAAACAAAAGGAAAAAAAAGATACAGTGCCGCCATCTCATAGATGTTAACGCTTTTGTGATTCAACAAATGTAGGTGAAAACGATAGTTGTGATGATGTGCAGCCTAGTATAGCACATGGTGATGTGTAGCTTGATATATCACATGGTGATGTGTAGCCTAATATAATACATGGTGATGTCCAACCTAATATAGCACATGGTGATGATCTCTTAGGACTAATTCTAAGAGAGATTATTGAAAAACATCAGGGAAAAAGAACATCAGGTTTGTAGATTCTTTTTCCAACATTAAAGGATGCGTTTAATAATGTGGAATCCACATAGACCAATATTGATCTACCTACTCATGCCACACCTGATGTGGCCAAGGAGCATGAAGTTACAGATGATGAAAGTCATGAAGAGAGACCGCTTTCATCTGCTGTGTCTCAGAGTGCACTTGTTGCATCTAGAACTTTTGATGGAACTAGTGGATCAACCAAAAATACTAGTAGTGGTAATTTAATAGAAGATGTGGATGCTTTTGTCAAAAGAAAAAGATTGAGTCGATTTGTACAGATCTACTAAGAGGAATGGAAAAGAAAGAAAATTAGAAGGCAAGAAGCCATTCTTGCTTGAGGTATCAAGAGATGGTGATCCCATTGGGGAAAATTCTGCAAAGTGAGCCACCAAGTTGAGTGTAAGATATAGGGCCCATTTGGATATTTGAAAATCAAATTTTGCAGATCAAGATCCACGAGCTATGAAAAATATTATACAAAAAATGGAAAATTATTTTGAGATTATTGGTGGACAAATCTCTAGAAAATATTACAGGCAAGGGATGAGAGTTTCAATTAACAATTATAGATACATGTGCAGAAAAAAAATCATGTTGGGAAAAGAGAGGTTTGACTCCAGTCTATCTCCCAAAGAGTGGGAGGCATTGAAAGAAAGTTTGCATTCTGAAGAATATTTGGTAAAGAGTAATAGAGGCAAGAGAGCAAGAGATAATGTGAGGGCTAGATATACATTTGGTCGAGGCAAGTTGCATGCCAAAATAGAAAAATTTGCAGTAATTGTATGGCTTTTTGGTTCAATTTACATTGTGTTATTTATTTTTATTTTTTATTGAACTCACTATAGGTTGAAATTGACATTATATTTTAGGTGGAAAATAGTAATAGAGAAGCAGGTGCAAAAGATATTCTCAATTATATGGTAGCACTAGATGCGAGTAAATCTAAGAGTAGGATGAAGTTGAATTCTAGTTCGTCAATAGAGATTTCATAGCCATTTGTTCAATGCCAAGTAGGAGCCTCTATAGATCATGTCAAATCATATGAACTAGGGTACCAAAAGGTATGAGTTGCATATTAGGTCTCAATCAAAAAGTTACGCAGTTGGTTGAAATCGTTAACCCTATAGTTTCTACATGGAATGAGCATAAATCCATGGATTTAGATGAGGTAAGAGGCTCTATTGATCTCATTTCTTCTTGTTTGGTAGTTCTATATACAAATTCCTCTTAATATGTAGATTATTGAAATCTAAGCGTAGGAGAATCCAACCTAGTTTCTTTATTGTTGGGGTGATCCAAAAAATGTTCTTTTGAACAAATTTATAGCTTGCATTCTTTACTTGACTATTGAATTATTTGTATATTTTTTTGTATGATGGTTGAACCACATGCAGAGTAGTTTTTTCAAAGCAACATGAAAACAAAAATGCCTTTAGGGTGTCGACAGAGCCACCAATATTGATAGTGATGAAGTGGACAAGAATGTGCAACAAAGTCATCTTAGTTGTCCTGAAGTTGAGGTAATTAATATAATACTTTTCAGTTATTTGTCCCAATGTTTTGTCATTCTTCATGCTTAAAATGTTCTTTTGGACAAAAAATTATAGCTTTTGCATTCTTTACTTGACTTATATTATTTTTTGCATGATGATTAAACCACATGATGCAAAACAATTATATGAAAGAAGGACAAAAAGAAAAAGGCCATGTCAATAAAACTCTTCGCAAAGTTGTACAACTTAATGTTTGCAATGACATTGATAGTGGTTATGATGATGAAGTTGATGAGCATGCACATGATATTCATAGTGGTAGTCATGCTGAACTCAAGGTGAGTGCTATGAAACCACATGCAAGTAAGTACTATTCAAGTAAGTAATGGTTGTTTTATTATGTAAATAAGGGTAATCATTACCTATTTGATAGAAGCTAGACGTTAGAATAGTAGTGAAGTGTAATTAGCTAGTATACATAGATTATGGAATTAAGGGAGAACATATAACTTACATATGGAACCTTAGAGCTTAGTTATAATAGAGTGTTTTATAAAAGCACATATAAAAACTGATTTGTTCCAAGACATAAGACATTACATATGGTTGTTAAAAACAATATAATGTGTGTTTTATATCTTAATATAACGTGTATTTTTTTTGTTTTTGCAGAAATTTATTGATAAACTCCAATAAGGGGATACAATTGAGATGTTCAATCTGCATGATGGTGTTGCTGCGGGAATTTGGAAGATTCACTCACTATCTATTGTACATGGAGTCAAATTGAAAGGAACATTAGATGCAAATGTACATGTATTTTACAGGTCTCAAGTAACATACCCCTTCCTCATCTAGACAAAATAGATGGAGTTGTCCATCTCAAAGAGGAACTAGGGACCTTCATATGGTGGCCACTAAAATACTTGAAAAAAATCACAGAGTTAGCCATAAGTGTAGAAGAGAAAAAGAAGGGTTAGCAGCAACAAAGTGTGGAGAGTGAAGTTGCAGATAGAGAATGTACTGAGCTTGAATAAGTTGAACCCAAACAAAAACCAGAAAATCTGATTTGGGTGTACATTCTATGAGTAGAATATAAAAGAATTTTCTATCTTCCTACACCTGTAATATAAAACCCCTTGATTATGTTTTTCTCTTTTTGTTTGGGTTCTGCGCATTCAAACTGGTGCATTATAGAAGAGGGGATATGTTCCTGTATAAACAATAGATGCAAAGAACAAGGGTACAAAAAAAGAAGTAAATACAAAGTAGATAAAGAGGTGTAGAGAAGAGGAAAAGTTGTAGAGAGTGCAGCATACATGCATGTGCAGTTGTAAATAAGTTGCAACATAGAATTGTCATCAAAATTGTAATATCTTGCATAACCAAAAAAATAACATTGCAACTCATTTTTCTTAGTGACAACATTGAGAAATACACTTTGTAACAATACATTTTTCAAAGCAAAGAAACATTTTTGTCTTGCATTTGATGTAAGAACATGTTTTCTCAATAAAATTTCAATATTTTTCCTTCTTAATAACCATTTCATTATGTGCAAATGAATGATTGATTATGTTTTTCTATGTTTTTATATGTTTAAACCCCAATTAAAGCATTGTCTCATTTCCAACACTTATAGGCATAAATAAATGAACAAAAACAATTAAATAAGCTACCAATTGACTAAATATGCTACCAACTGATAGAAACCAATGTTAATAAATATGACTAAGTATAATGATTATGTAATTAATAAACAATGTATCAATATACCTATCAATTGACATAAATTAGTGAGTAAAAACAATTAAATAAACTACCAAATTGATCAAAATGATGATTAAAATTAATGACTAAATACACTACCAATGGACATAAATCAATGAATAAAAATGACAAAATAAGTGACGAGTTAACATCAATCAATGACTAAATTAACAACAAAATATACCAGTGAATAAAAAAATGACTGAATAAGTGACCAGTTTAAAACATTCAATGACTAAATTAATGAATAAATTACACATTGCCAAATCAATGAAATTAAAGACTACATCAATGACCAAATCGATCAATCAGACGACTAAATTAACGAGCAAGTCAATCACTCAAACGACTACACCAATGACCAAATCGATCAATCGGGTGACTAAATTAATGACCAAATCGATCAATTGAATGACTAAAAATGTTTTAGTCATCAATTCAGTTGCATTATAAATGACTGGCAATAAACTACTACTAGTCACACAACCATGTTCAGTCATTTATAATCAGTTTTTAGTAGTTTTTTCAATCACATATTGTTGTTTATGTACTAGTGATCTAACATAGGGATGTAAATAAGAGTTTTAATTTTGTTGAATATCTTGCAAAGAACATTCATAAGAAACTAATTGATTTGAGAGAGCCCAATGCTCCTCTATACTTCAAACATTATTCTTTGTTAATGCATATGATTATGTGGAGTGGTGAGAGGGCTTGGAAGATTTTTTTTGAATTAATAACAAATGGTGAAGATGAGAGAAGGTTACTAGATTGAATGTGGACTCATATTTGGGACCAACACTATAGTGAGACAAATTTTGTAATTTTTCAAAATGCTCTAGTACCGAGCATATTGGGAAATCTAGGCTGCACGCTTGAGAAGATAATCTCAATGAAGATCATGAATATATTGAGACCCTTGTAGTTTGATCCTCAGTCTGGGGTGAAGCATAATTGGGGAAACTAGTATCTCCATGGCAATTCAACTGTGTTCATAATTTATGTCACTCTAGTATAGCCACATTTCCTACCCATTTGTGTGTTTGAGAAATTGGCCTTTATGGAGATAATGTGGTAGCTAGATGAGGCTAATAAAGAGCAATTCATGTTGGTAAAGAAGGAATCTTTTATCCCTAGTTATTTCAAGTTTTCCCATTTCATTGTAACTACAAAAGAGGGGGTGGAGAACTTTTCCACCATATTGAAAAATCTTAATATGAAGGTTCAACTTGTTAGAAACTATGACCCTGAAGGTTTTACTAATAGTGAAAGGAAAGTAAGAGGTAAGTCTTCCTACCATCAAAATTTTCATGTCTTTGAAGATGTAATAAGGAATTTGTGTGCTAATGATGAAGTTAAGAAAAGGAAGCAAATTTGGCTTCATATGAACCAAGTTGAAGAGAAAAGGTTTTAAGTAAACCCTAAGTATGTAAGCCCATTTTCTGATTACAAAAAATTGAGGGAGAAGGAAAAAAAAATGTTGGGTTCCTATGCAGATGGAAGTTTTATGAATATCGTAACCTTGGGAGAGGAAGAAGATAAGAAGAAAGGCGAAGAAGAGCTGGATTTAAAAATCATCTAATAGAGTCATCAACTCCTATTGCTTCCATCCAACTAATGCAAATTGGTGGCCAACCAATGGTCAATCCATTTCTTTAGTATTCTGAGGAACTTGGAGATAGAGAAACAATGGAGGAACAATATGCAGAGCATGTCCCAGGTGATGAGGAGTTGAACCAAAGGTTCCCATCCCCATGTATCAGAGAAGAAGAGCATGTACCTCAAGACACACTAATAATTGATGTTTATGATGAGGAACATGTACCTGATGACATAAGGTACAAAGAGTTCTATGAATTTTTGGATGATGATTTATTCATAAGGACAAAGGAGTTTAGAGAGTTTTCCATCTTATTGAGGGATAGGGAGTTCAAGGAAGAGCTTGAGCAAGTGAAAGAGGGAGTTGATCCCTCTTAATATGAGAAAATTGAACAAAAGGTGGCACATGAAATAGAAAATGAGATCTCCAACATTACCCCTACTGAAGGGAGGAGAATGGTAAAAAAAAGTGGTATCCTTTTGTTACTTGGTTGGGAGAAATACATATGGTGAAGCATTTAATTTTGAGGAACAAGTTGATAATGTTCTTTTTGTCTTTGGTTTTAGTCCTAAAATGCATACCTTGGAAATCTAGTCAATGGCTCCCAATACAAGTAAGCCAAGAGTTATTAAGTCAGTTGAAGAGCTTACATGAAGTGTGATTGTGAAAAGAGCCTCAAAAATCACTACAACACAAGCTGGAAAAATTGTATTACATACTAGAATTTTGGGTGTAGAAACAATAAAGATTGCAAAAGAGAAATATGACTCCTTGTTAGAGAAGTTTAACAAATTACATTATGAATACAGTAAAGTGGTTGCTAGATTGCCAACTTCATGACTTGCAGTCCCTAAAATTAAAGCCCCTCCGACTCCTTCATCATTTGAAGCAACTTTTAGCACAAGATAGAGAGACCTTGTCTATAAGAATTCAAAGGCTGAAGGAGGAGTTAAAAAAAAGTAAGGAAAATGAGAAGACAAAGGAGGAGGCCAACAAGATTGTGAGTGACATGATAGATGACATCCTTGGCCATAGGTTGGAATGTGTGATACACAAAATTTATGGTGCTTGGATTACTTTTGATGGAATGCATAAGGCATATGAGAAGTACTAGGAGATCTAAAAGAGTTTTTAAAATATTTTAAGCAAATGGAGCTTGAGAGGCAATGCCATCGGAGAAATGATTAAGACAGTAGATGCAAACCAAGAAGCCCCAAGAAATTTGGCTCAGATTCTTGAAAGAATTGAGTTATTAGGGGAGCTATCAACTTTCCAAACCAAGTTGGACATCCAATTCAAAGGTAAATTGAAAATGTTTGGAGAAATGATGAAGGGAGTTATGCAAAAGATATTGGATGATTCATGAGCAACGAAACCCCTGGATAAATGGAAAGTTGAGTTTGGTGGCATAGTACCTTCATATATATATATATATATATATAAGGATGGAAAATTTGAGTTGGCTTTGTTGAATAATTATATTGATGATTTTTTAAAATTGGAGATGAATTTGGACACCTTTGCCAAAAAGGCTAGAGCAATAATTGATGCAAGGTACAATGCACACAACAACAAGGTGCAAAAGCTAGTTGCATTCAACTGGTCTACTGAAGAAGAATTTAATCCTTAGCCTAAAAAGTATATTGAATGATCCACTTTTCAATTTCTTTAATGTTTTTTTTTCTGCTATGGTGGGACCAATTTTTTTTAATCTTCTTCTACATCAACATTTCTCGATTTTTTGGAATGGTAAAGAAAGTGAAGGAAAAGAAGCATCAAAGAAAAAGTACAACCACTTTCTACTTTGAGAGTATTTTGGAAGCATGGGGATTTTCTACAACTGCGTGCAATAACTTTTGTCCTATATGGAATATTCCCTCATGAGTAGTTGTATTGGTTTATCATTATGTATGAGGTTGTCAAATGAAAAAAGTGACACTTGGAAAAAGGATCAAAGCTTGTCGCTCCCTTGTTTCTGGAATAAAGAAAAATAGGTTCACCAAAATGGAACCAAAGAAAGGTGTTGTGTGATGTACCTATCTTTCTTCTAATTTCATTAAGAAAAGAGATGTCCTAAAGGAAGAATTGACTTTCAACCTTAAGGTGAGTCAAACCTATTGAGAAGGATTTGATGTTTCCCTTATGACAGAAAATGATAAATGTGTCCGAAATGCAATTTAGGGAGATAAAAATAAAATTCTTAATGAACTCAATTATATGAAGTAAAACTTGAAATGTAAATTTTAAGGACAACACAATGAAAAAAAAAATTAGGTAGACCTGAGAAGGGGAAACTGATGTGCATCTGTCACCAAAAATGGTTGTTGAGTGTCCTGCTAGGATAGATTCACCCTAGGGTGAATGGGTCTTTGTACATGGATTCAAAATCTGATTTCACAATCCTCTTGTCTCAGATCTGAGCTCCCAATTCCTCAAGATTCCATTGTCAGAAAGCTAGAAACAAATTTTGTAAATGAGTTTCCATGGCTTGATAGCAATGATGACAACTTTGACAACTTTGCAAAATTTCTCTTTTGATCAATCTCCAATCCTTCTTCACCTGTAAATTTGCACATACAAAGAGATGGATTTTTGTTTTGTTTTTGGTGAATAGGGGTTTTCCTTGGTCAAACCATGGTTTGGTAATTAAACCTTGATGATGAAATGATGATAAAATGAATAGAATATGATAAATGAACAATGCTATTTCACAACTCACCAAACCCTCAATGGCTTCCCTTAGAAGACTGAAGTCTAACACATCTCTCTATGTATTGGATCTTGCATGAAATGTCTTGATTTGATGCTTGAATGCTTGAAACGTACATCACAATGTTATCTCCAAAACATGATATGAACACACATGAACTTTGACATGATATTATCTTGATTTCTGTTGTAGATGATTGATAAATTTTCTTTTCAATAATCTTGGCAATAATTTATACTCTTGTGAAAGTAGTCTCTTGATTTTTAATTCCCCTTAGATTTGAATTGATAAAATAACTATGTATTTATATGTGGGTGAAGCCACAATAGTGGTTTACAATTTGATGGAGGAAGGAAAACAAGAAAAAAATGACCCCATGCAAAAAAATTTAGTTTTAGGGGTTCAAACAAACTTGTAGGTTCAAGCGAACCCATTAAATATTGGGCCCACATTTCTCACCCAAAAGAAACAAACAAAATGCAAAAGGAAAGGGGGTTCGAGGGAACCTTGGTTTGAGCGAACCCCCCTTTGCCCTCATTCTTCCCCTTAGGCACTTTGAAAGTCTAGATTTTTACGCTTTGAAGCTCGGGTTGAGGATGAAAATGGATGAGGCTTCACAAACCCAACTAGAATCAGGTAAGTCCTTAGAACGAGCTATCCAATGACTATAATTTTAATATGTTTTGGTTTTATTATGTATTTATTTTTTTAGTTTTATTAAACATAGGTTTTCACCGAAAATCAAGCTCTTTGTTCTGCACATGTGCAAAAATAGCAGATTATCAATTTTTTTTTGAAAAATATGAGTGCACCAGATATTGAAGTCCTTGATCCAACAAAAAAAATAAATAAATTTTGATACATACAAAAAAATTTATGCATTATACGGTCGCACTATGTCTGAATTGTAATTGGTTTGACTTCAAAACTTGATTAAAGAAAAACTATTCCATAAAAAACTATCTAACCAAGTGGAAGCACTAGATATCGGAGTTACAAATCTAAATTCAATAGAATTAGAATTTTATCCTTCATGGAAAAAAATTATGCGTTATACAGTGAGCGCCACTTTTTTAAAATTTGTTTTTTGAAAAAAACTAGTTTTCGAGGGAGATGGAAAAAGAAGTGCAATCTGATTCCAAAAAAATTGAAAAAAATATATTTAGAATCTATAGAAAAAATGTCATGAAACTCTAGTTTGCATCATCTTCAAATTCCTCATGGTTTAGTCGCTATAGGTGCCTAAAAGTGAAGATTTAGTTAAAAAAAATTATTTCAGTGTCCAATTTGGCCAAAAATTGTAAACCACTATTATGGGATCACCCATGTGTTTATCTAATTTCCCAAAAATTAGATTCCATAAGCCGACATTTGAAACTTGAATTTGAATCATTAAAATATCACCAAAAGCATATTAACAATTAGGATCTGACACATAAGGAAGACCTAAGTCCAAGACACACAACTTTCAAGGAAATTAGTTTAATGTTGGAAATTGTTTAATGTCAATTTCCCTTTTAGAAAATGGGAATAATAAGGCTTAGGAATGCATAATTTGGTCAATTAGAAGCTTAATTAAGTCCAATTTAGTTAAGGGACTCAAACATAGTGTGAAAATGTAAAGGTGTACATTTTTCAACAGTAAAGTTTCTATAAAAGGGAATTCAAGGCATTTTACAAATGATCTTGAAAATTTTGTTAGCAGATCACTTTTTGTATATCAATTTGTACATGTCTGAGGTTAGGTCTTCATAGGATAGGTTGTCAATGTGACTAATAATTTTGTATCATAGTACTAGCATTTACATATCCAATACAATGATAATATATGTAAATATTGTCTCTTACTTGTACTTATCTTTAGCATTTATGAATAAAATTGATTAAGGATCTAATCTACTAATCTTTGTAGTTTTTCTTGTATGTGAATGTTTCTCTTATAGTGTTTTATCAAGTAGTAAATCAAATATACTTTAAAATAACTATTGAATACTTAAGATATTATAGGGATTTAATTTTTTTGTAGAGATTCAAGAAATAATAATGTAATGCATTGTTATTATGCCTAAGTGTTAGATCAAATACTATTATTAATTTTTTCAATTGTGTTCCCTAGACTCCATGCCCTAGGTTTTAAGGCACTAGTTGGATCTATACAAATTTTTTTATTACAATTTCATAATCAACTTACAAATTAAACAAACAATCTATTTTCAAGCAATATTTTATTGAATAATATTATTTTTCATGTTCTTCGAGCAATGAATGCATAAAAGCTCAAGGATCTGTTGACGTACCTGATGGCACAACAACATGCAAAAATAATATTGCTATTATGTTTCTCCTGAAAGAGAAAGACAACACATGGATATCTTAGCTCCCAAGGTCTTTATAGTTGGTTCTCAATTGTGCTGATGTTGCTCAATGGTCAATGTAACAGTAATGTTCAAGGGGCCTATTGGTGTTGAGCTTTTGGATTGTTCTGAGATCAACATAAACATAAACCTACTCTAACTGGGGTTTTTAAAGAAATGAAAAAGATAAATCAGAGCTTTAGAACAGAAAATAATGTTAATTCATCCAATTTAACCAGACTTGTTACCTTTCAAGGAATCCCTAACTAAAACTATAGAACAAAATTAACTTGTGATTGACACAGTTTCATTCATTCACAGCGCTGATTTCAACAACAGGTTATGAGTTACCATTTTAAATAAAACATAAAAATAACACTTCATTCCTTGAAAGCTTCACAAATCAAATGATTAACCCAAGATGGACACCATTCTGGAACACAATATGAAATAGATTGAATCTGGTTGCTTCTACTGTTAGTGAAACAGATACACAACATTTACAAATCTGGCACAATCACCAGTGTACAAAAAACCTATGCTTTCAGATTGTTTCCATCTATACTAAGAAAACTAGAAATATACATTACTGTGTACATGTTGAATCTAACTCCTAACTAAGAAGACCAAAGAAGCTCCCATTACAAGAATCAGGATGCAGCTCTGTCTCTTCTATCTGTCTCTATTCTTTTAACTAACTCTTCTAACTTTTTTTTTAACTCTGTGTCTCTGCATGTCTAACTCTCTAACCCTTTACAAAGGGGCAAGAATGCCAAATATATAGAGTGTATCCAAAAAGAATGTGCTGGCCCCTATTTTTAGGGTTTACAAAATATCTACTGGTTGCAGGAGGGTCAGCCCTCAGATCTTTTGAATATAGTTAATGCGGCATTCAATGTGAATCCTTGCTGTCCATGTTATTAAAAGATTATTCTGGGGATGATCTTAGATCTTTTGCCGTTGCAACACTTACTTCTGGCCTCCGTGTCCACCTTTGAACTCCATCAGGGCTGCCATGAATGCTCAAAAAGATCGCCATTAATACCAATCTGCCTCCCCACTAGTAGACCACATAGCTGTCCCTAAGACTCGTGGCTCTTCCTTTTCTTCAACCCCCTTTTTTCTCTAGATCTTTTCTACATGTTGACCATCTTTTAGACGTAGCATCGAGCCTCCCTTTAGATCTGAACACCATCACCTGAGCCGATCCATCACCCCTGATCTCAGAATGAGTCCATGTCATTTGCATTATGTTGATCTTCTTCACAGGGGTAGTCAATCAATCAAACTGTCATCGGTCTGCCCTCTTAGCTCCTCATGATTAGTTAACATATGCCACACAAGATTCTTGGGCGGTCAAAGGTTTTTCAAGCAAAATCGCATGTCGGTGAGACACTCATCGTGTCTCCCCGATGCGATTATACCTCTCTCAGCAGCTATCGGTGTAACATATGTCAGTCGATGAGAGCTTTCATCAAGTTGCGCAAGTCATATCGATACCACAAAACCCATCGGCAAGACAATCACCATCGGTCAGAAGTCACAGTGAGCTCCATTGGTCACACCGACATCTTTTTCATCTTTGCAAGTCCATCGCTATCGACAAGACATCATTCCCTCGGCAAGACCTCTCAGCGAGCCTTTCTTTCTTTGGCGAGCACACCCATGTCGGGGAGACTTTTCATGTCAGGAAGACCTCATGGCGAAGGGATAACCCTTTCGCCAAGACTTCACGGGGTAGCCAGGACATCACCTTGAAAGCCTGCCATTTACTCGGAGTCTCCCCGAGCTCATTCCTATTCTCCGAGCTCGAGCCCCTTTTCCTTTTAGAAAGACTTCTTCAAATCGGTGGGACCTTCTACCAAATTCACGATCTTTCGGTGAACCCATCTTTCGTCAGGGAGATCTCCATTTGTCGGTGAGACCTTATGTCGAATTCAAGATCTTTCCCCAGACTCATTCTGTATCGGCAAGACCCTATCGAGTCGGCAGGACCTTTCGCCGAAACCACAACTCTTTCGCCGACACCACGGAAAGTCGGTGAGACATCACGGCGAGCCCTAAATCTCTTGGCAAGATTATTTTGTATCGACAAGACTCTCCATGGTCGGGGAGAGCTTATAGCGAAGCCGGCCTGTTTCGGCGATGAACTCATTTCAGTCGAGAAGACCCTGACCAGTTGGTGAGACCTTTCACTAAAACCACACATCACACCGAAGGGAGAACCTTCGGCGAAACTTTTACCATTCGGCTAGACCTCATGGCGACGATGCCTCCTTTCGCCAAGACACCTCGCAGTCACCCAGACATCACACCGAAGGAAAAACATTATGTCGATGCCAACCCTCTTCGGTGGGACTTCCTTTAGTCGGCAAGACGTTATGCCAAAATTATCTCATGTCGGCGAGACTTTCTTCTTTCGCTGAGACATCATACCGAAGTCTCCTCTTTCACTGAGAGCTCATTTGAACAACTATCGGGGAGACATTGCTTGGTCGGTGAAACCTTTCACCGAGACTTCATCTTTCAACGAGCCTTCACCCATTTGGGAAGACTTCTCTTCTTCGGCCAGACCTCATGGCGCATACATCTTAATCACGTCGAGGGTTTAAAATCATCGGCGAGACCTTCTCCTTTCGGTGGGACATCCTGGCGAGCTCAAATATTTCGCCGAGACCTTTTTTCTTGTCAGGGAGACTTTTTCATTCGGCGAGACACATAGAAACTCATAGCGACCAAAATGTCTCGGCAACTCTCTGGATTCCAAATGAACAGAACAAAACCGCCAGTTGGCCAGACAACAGGAGGGTCTCAGCGACCTTTTCTTGAGGAGTTTTATGCCGAATGGGACTGAAGCATGCTTTACAACCAACTTTCTTGAGAGATATCATCATGTGCATAATTTAATCCTGCATTCAACAAAGAAAACCATAGTAAGGACCACACAAACAAAGGTCAATTAATCAAAATCATCACTAAAACGAATCCTATGTCAGTAAGGTGCCTTTAAATCTTCAAACAAAATGATCATACAAAGTTCAGGTTTCAGGTCCACCCGCGAAATCCAAGCCAGGGAGGAATTTCAGAGAAATATGAGCCAGGCGGATTCCAACGGAATAAGCATGAAAACACCCATTAGAAACTTAACCCGATCATTATCAATCAAGCAACAGTATGTGAGATCTCAAAATTACATGAATTAATCACAAAATGCATCATCATTTGTTAAAAAGTCCTACTATCCCACATTTCTTCACATTTCATCAGATTCCGGGAAAATCCGTGCAGGAGGAGACATTCCGGCAAGTTCGGAAAAAATAGGGAACAACGAATTTCGGGAAAATCTGGAGGAGAAAGAAATCCGTGAAAAAGGTGCATCTCCGGAGACCTCAGGAATTTTGGGAAAATCCAGTCGACGCGGATTTTCTGCAAGGACCAAAAATCCTTGAACACAGGGCCAATCCGGAGTTCGAACGAGATCTGGGAAAATCTGGGTGAGAAGGAAAATCCTGAATTGGGGAGAAAACCCAGATTCCAACGCTTGGCCGTAGTCTGAGTGAGATCCAGGAAAATCCGGAGGGGGAGGAAAATGCCGAACCAGGGAGAAAACCCAAATCTGCCCAGAACCAAAGGTTTAAGAAAATGCAACTTGGGAATCACTTAGGCAAGAAAAATAAACACTTAGGGTCATGCCAAAGCAAGATCATTACCCCAAAACAGAAGGACCAAAACAAAACAAGAGCAAAGAAAACAAAAGAAGAAGGGGGACCCGTTTTGTTCCAGAATAAAATGGGGTGGTTATGCAAGGCATAACAAATGGCGACTCAGCTGGGAAAATGGTTTAACAATTTTCAAGAATCTGAAGGATTCAGCTACCCAGAACTCCTGGTTTATGAACATCACAACTCAAGTTGGGTCAGTTTTAACAAGCAAGGTTGAGCTAGAATCTGAAAATGTAAGCCAACAGTGACTACCCCTAAATCTATGTGTGTACTTGATTGTGCATCATCCTTTATAAAATTTTCCTCATCTTTTGAACAACAATGTGCAAGATTTGAACTACATGAGTTGATTTCCTTTAGCTGTTGTGCAATGATATCCTGGGCATTGCTCTGCTGCCAGTTAGGCGTCCATAGCCCCGACGAAGATACCTCTAGTCTTCTCACAGCATTGCTCTACTGCTAGTCAGGCGTCCATAGCCCCAGTAGAGATACTGGAATCACCCATTCATATTGAGTCCTCTTTTCTCTTCAGATAGTTCTTTCTCTCCCCCTTTTTTTTTTCCTAGAGTTCCAGTTATTTCATTCAACTTTTTTTTTCTCAATACGTTAGATGTTTAACATCTGTTCTGGGTTGAAAACTACCATGGACCTCATAACAACATTCGAGAATCAGATTTTTCACTCAAATCTTACAACACCATAGTCCTAGAACAAATATACCATTACAAAAGGAGATGATCTTGACGATTTGTGACAGATTCAGAGGAGCTAATGAAAGTTATTTACTTTGCACCTTGGTTTCAAGACTTTCCACAACTTTTATTGATAATGGGCATAAAACAATGAATTTAGGACAAAATCACTCAACCAGAAAACCTGAAAATATCTAAACCACTTCTCTCCTAATAACCAAAGTATGCATCAGATAACAACCCATCATTTAAAGATGGAAAGAGCAGAGGAGCCCCCAAAATAGAAAACAAGATAGAAAACAAAACAACAAAGGAAACAAAAGAACAGAGAGAAAAGACAAACAAACAAACAACAAACTATTTACAAACAAAAAAGAAAATTATTTACAAATAGGAAACAAACAAATTATTTAAAAAAGTGCACAACGAACTATTTACAAACATAAGTTATTTACAAGCAGCAATAAAGAAACTATTTACATAAATGCACCGCCCAGTAGAAAACCCAATTTTATGACCCAAAATAGTGCTTAAGGAATTGTCCATTGATAGGAAAGGGAACATGTTTTCCAGTTAAACTACTCAGTCTGAAAGCATTTTCTCCTAGGATCTCAACAATTTGATAGGGACCCAACCAGAGCTTATCAAATTTCTGGTGACTGCCCTTCTTTTCACTAGCTTTATCCCATAGGAGCACAAGATCTGATATCCTAAAAGACTTAATTTTGGCTCTTTGTCAAACCAACGTTTGATAACAGCCTGATGTCTAAAGAATTGTCGCAAGGTGGCATCCCTCTGCTCTTCTAATTTCAACAAGGAAGCTAATCTTACTTCTATCCTATCATCTCTAGAGTAGAATTTCTGCATGAACTCAAGGATATGTATTTACAGATGGATAGGGAACACAGGCTCTTGGCTGTACACTAGTTTAAATGGTGAGGTTTTTAAAGCAGCCTTGATTCTAGCTCTATCTTCCCACAATGCAAACCTTAGCTGGGTGTGCCAGTCCCTAGGGTTGTTCTCTAATAGTTTCTTAATTACCCCTAAGAGATTCTTATTGGTTGATTCTGCAACTCCATTGCCTTGTGGGTAATAGTTTGAAGAATACTTTAAAACAATTTTGTGATCATATGCCCATGAAATGAACTCAATAGAAGAAAAGGAAGAGCCATTATCACATACCAACGCGATGGGTACCCCAAACCTAGTGGTGATGCATTCAGTGAGGAACTTGATCACTACCTTTGTTGTGCTATTCTTGCAAGGTATAGCCTCTATCCACCTTGTGCAGTAATCAGTAGCAGTCAAAATAAACTTGTGCCCTGCAGAAGAATTTGGGTTAATTACCCTAATAAAATCTAGTGCCCATTGGGCAAATGGCCTTACCTCGTAGACAAGTTGCAATGGCATGGCTGGATGGCGTTCCTTTGAAGCAGAAATCTGACATATGTGACATGTTCTTACATGCTGATGGGCATCTTTGAACACACATGACTAGTAATAACTAGATCTGAGGATCTGATGTGCCAATGAATTTGCAGACCCATGACCTGTGCCATGTTTCCCATGGAATTCAATAATCATGCGTTTAGCCTCTTGCTGATCAAGGCATCATAGGTATACTCCCTCAAAATTCCTCCTATATAGCAATCCTCCTTTGAGCATATAATGAGAACTCTTCATTCTTAGTACTCTCATCTGAGTGGTATTCATTCCCTCTGGACATCGATTGTTAAGCATGAAATAGATGATATAAGCATACCAAGGGTCGTTGGAGAAGGACCGAGTTGTGTATTGCTGGAAAATGATATTGTCACCAGCAGTCGCCATGGACTTAGATAGGCATGTACCTTTGACAAGTTTCATAGGGCTTATTTCTAGGTCGAACTCTTGCAAAATGGCCATCCATTTCCCTCTTCGTTCCCCCAGCTCGCTCTGCATAAGTAGAGAATTCACAGCTACATCCAGAACTACAATAATGATTTGACTTCGGAGAATGTAATGCTGAAACTTCTTGACAGCTCTGACCAGCGCAAAAGCTTGTTTTTCAAGGGGTGGGTATTTGATTTTAGCATTTTTGAATGGAGAACTCATGAAGGCGATTGGCCTCTCCTCTCCCTCTTCTCTTCGTTGAGTTAGAATAGTTGCACATGAATGTTCAGAGGAAAAAGAATAAATATAAAACGGTCTCAAGTAATCAGGGCTGGTGAGAACGGGCACTTCCGAAATGGATCGCTTGACTTGTGAAAATGCATCCTTCACCTCACTACTCCACTCTATTTTGGTGTCCTTCTTCATCATTTCATTCAGTGGTTTAACGATTTCCGCAAAGCCTGTGATAAAATTTCTCACAAAATTGATCTTTTCGAAGAAGGATCTCATCTCCTTCTTGCTTCCTGGCATAACTATCTTCAGAATGGACTCAACCTAGTCTGGATTGATTGATATCCCTCTTTCTGAAATTATGTGTCCCAAAAGCTTCCCTTCAGAAACTACAAACACACACTTTTTGGGATTTAGGGAGACGCCATATCGGATACATCGTTCAAGAACTTTGGCTAAGTCTGTAGTGTGGTTCAGTCTTTCTTTGGAGAATACTATCAGGTCATCCATGTAAATGATGATGAATTTTCCAATCAGATCTTTGAATGCTACGTCCATGGCATGCTGAAAAGTTGCTCTAGCGTTTATCAGACCAAATGGCATCCTTCTGTAAGAAAATGTTCCCCACTTAGTAGTGAAGGCCGTCTTCATTCTATCTTCACCTTTAACCATGACCTGATTGTATCTAGAATAACGATCTAGGAATGATATCATCTGGGACCCATTGACAGTCTGCAAGACTTCGTCCAGTGAAGGGAGTGGGTAATTATCCTTTTCTGAAGCTCTGTTCAGATTCTTGAAGTCTACACACAGCCTGATCTCTCCATTTTTCTTACGAACTGGAACCAAGTTAGCCACCCAGGTTGAATGTCGTACAGGGAAGATTATTCTTGCAGAAAGTAATTTCTGAACTTCTTTGAAGATCAGTGGTTCAATCAAGGCATTGACAGGGCGCTGTTTCTGTCGAAATGGCTTAACTTCGGGCTTCAGAGGGATGGTATGAGTTATTACAGAAGCATCAAATGTTTTTAAATCCTCATATCCCCAGGCTATCACAACAATATCTTTCTTCAGTGCCCTCAGTATATCTTTTCTAATTATTTCAGGGAAAACTTTCCCTATGTAAACATTTCTTTCCAGGCCAGAATCAACTAGGTTAACAATTTCATATTCACCTCCTTTATCTTTAGCTAAGTTCATTTTCTCTTGAGCCATGGGGTCTGAATCAAAAATCCTTTCTAAAGCCACCATTCCCTTGGGAATGTTGTTACTCTTTAAATTGAGGACCCCCTCTGTATCACAATCTCCAGGGTTCCAATCTCCTTGATCCCTGTTGGACTCATCAATGATTTGTCCTTCAAAAACATTTGAACTTGCTAGAAAAGCAAGGATATGTCGATCATCATCAAAAACTTGAAAGTTCCTGACATTATCAGGAACAGTAGGGGTGGATATCAATTCCACTGAGAATTTCTTAAGCTTGGAGCCTTGCATAGGTTCTAGGGTACTTGCAGCAACAACCAATGAATCGACTATCTGATTCTCCTCTCTTGGGATTAAGCTAATCCTGAAAGCATCAAAGTATTCAATCAGGTTCCATACTTGATTTCTATAGGCTGCCAGCCTTCTATTTTGACATGTATATTGGCTGCGCACTTGCTTGATAACAATTTCTGAATCTCCTTTGACCATCAAGGCTGTGACTTTCTTTTTATGTGCGAACATCAGCCCCCGAGCTAGAGCTTCATATTCTGCTACGTTGTTGGTGCATCCAAACTGCAACCTATAAGAAGCAAAGAAAGTTTTCCCTTTCGGGCTGGTTAATTCAATCCCAACACCACAACTTGTTTTGGACTTGGATCCATCAAACGTGAGGGTCCATAACCGATCATGAGCAGGGGTTGGTTCTTTTGAAGTTATTGTGGGTGTTTGGATAGGATAAGCCATAGGTGGGGCTACTTGATCTTTTGCATCAGGTATAGGGAGTGGGTGTTCAACCGGTTCCTCAAGTGCAATTTCTAATTCTTGCTCAGGTATATTAGGTAATCCATGGCTATCCTGCTGACGACCACTTACCTCTTTGATTAATCTCTTAGGTTCTGGAATACTTGTGAGTGAAGGGATGTCGGGCAAGCCTTGGGGTTGTTCCTCATAAATATGCTGGTTTGGAAATATGACTGAGGCTAGTTCAATTTGGGAAGGAACTTCTTTTGGAAGTATCTTATCCCTGGTTAACATTGTTGCTTCTTTGGCTTCAAATGAGAAGTGATCTGCAGTGATCTCAGGGTGAATTAAACTAGTTTTCTCGGCTTGGGAAACATGACTTAAAATACTGATGCAGGGTTGACAAGTCAATTCTGAATGATTTTGGTAGTGTACCCTACACCAATTAGGGAGTAGGGGACTTTGCAAATCGATGTCTTCTCCCAAGACCAGTTGATCCTGTTGCAACTTCCTGATCAAGGCCTATTGATTTTCGTTAATTGTGGGATCAAGGGACTCTTGTATTGACATGTCCTTAGAATCAAGAACTGAAAAGGTTAAAATTTCCTCCCTTTTGTAAACCCCTATCTCGGTTTTGAAATAGGCTACTTCATTGGGGCAATCATATTTGGTGATGACATGCTTGAGGCGGGGTTCACTTTCAATCCTAATCTGCATAGGCATTCCCCTCCATGGCAACCACATATGTGAAAAGTCAAGGGAGAGATATCCCCCTATACCTTTCATCAAATCTCTGCTCAGTAGCATACCATAGGTTTCGAGAATGTCTGCCACTTGGATATCTATGTTGGTAAGGATCCTAGGGTCAGATCCTACTTGCACATGTATATTTCTCAGTTCTCCAACTACATTAACCTCTGTTTTGTCAAGTTGGACGACCCTCTTGTTTTTTTGGACAGGGTTCAATCCCAACTTCTTGCAAATAGAAAATCGCATAACATTGCCTAAGGCTCCTGAATCTAGCAGGCAATTATGTAGGTTCTTCCCAAAAATTCTTAGACTTAAAAGAAATGGTGGAGTACCTACCTTGCTTTTGTATAAAGCTGTGTTCATGTCTGCAGCAGGAGCCACCTTACTTTTTCCTTTTGATTTATCAGCTTGCTCCAAGGCTTTCAACACTATCTCCCATTGAGTAGGGCACCACTTTAAGATGTCAAAGTATGACAAAAAAGTTTTCAATTTCTGCATCTCAGAAACAATATCAAATTTTGTGTTATAACTTGCATTATTCTTGAAAACAACAAGTGAATTACCTTTGTTATGAAAGTCAAGTGGACCTTTTGGTGGAGGAGGGTTGTTATCAACACTTTGATTCAGAGGCTCCATGTGATTAGGGGCGCTGATGTAGTGAACAGACCCTTATTCTGATTTCTTAGAAAGTGTCCTCCCTTTGTCTGAAAATCTTGGGCATCATACATATCTTCCTCTGGTTCATTCTCACTCTGCATTGGGAATGAGGGTTCTTCTTCAAAGAGGTCATAAGTCATTGCTGTATCCACTGAGTCACCTCCTTTGTTTGAATTCCCTTGGAATGTTTGGGCATCTTCCTGTGCCATCTTGACAACTTTCTCCATTTCACGGTAGTTTACCTCAGAATGAGTTGCAGTATCATGCAACCTGCACTAGTTAGTCATAAAATTAAGATCAGCCACATTTGCAGTATGTGACCTGTCCTCATTAGTTTGATAATTGTGAGAAACTCCACCATTGTTGGGCCCTGTATTCCACTATCGGTTGTTGTTTGGCCTTTGGTTATATCCTCTATTTGGATTCTGATAGCCTTGGTTAAGGGAGTTTTGGCCTTGATAGCCCCTTTGGTTGTAATTGTTATGATTCTGATAATTACCCTGATTGTTATTGTTCTGATTAGGATAATTACCTTGGTTCTGAGAAGGGTTCAATCTAAGCTGAGCCATGTCATTTGTGACCTGAGACATAGTTTTCTTCAAGGTCTCCACCTCGTTTGTGAGTTGAACTATCTTTTCACTTTCAACAGCCTTAGCAACATATGGCTGATTAATAGGATCTGGTGTCCCAGTTTGGTTATGATGATTATGCGGGCTTTGAGGAACTTGTGTTTGTTGAAAGAAGTTAGGAGTTCTATTAGCAAAGAATGGAACAGGGGGTTGAGTTTTCAACTCGGACATGGATCCATAATGGGAAGGAGACATCCCTGGAATAATATTAAATAAAGGGGGTGGGCTAGACATCTGATACCCTATTGGGGGAAAACCTCCTCCCAAACTTCCTTGTTGAGAGCTAATTTGCTATTGCAGCTTAATAGCTAGATGATAGACTTTGCACAGGGAATCAATATTAGCTGGTTGATATGTCCTTTGTAGGAATAAGCCAATCAAAGGGTCTATGACTCTAAAGTATGCTTGAATGGCACTATTCTTAGCGACCAAATAGGGGTCTTGCAGTCTCCTATACATTCGTTGGAACCTAGTATAAATAAGGGAAAAGGTACACTTGGCTCCTTCCTTATAGTAGCAAATTGGTGGAACAGAATGGAAGGATCCACGTAGATTCTGAATTGATTGATGAAAGCATTCTCTAGGTCTATCCAGCTCAGAATAGAACGCTGAGGAAGATTTAGGTACCAGTTGTATGCCATATCCCCTAAGGTATAAGGGAACAACCTGCAAACTACATCATGGTGAGCTATCTGAGCTCTGGTACAAGCATCCTTAAAAGCTTGTATGTGCTCTTCAACACTCCTTGATTTGCCATGAATGTATTTGGGAAAGAATTTTTCAGGATTCTTAGGCATATCATGAAAACCTCTAGGAATAGTCCCCAATGGAGAGGGATTATTCTGAAAGAATTCCATTGGTGGTGGTGGTTGAGCCAGCTGTTGTATGGGTTGAACTAGCTGTAATGATGATTGGGATGGATTCAGTGACAGATTGATAGGAATCCATTGGGGTACTGGTGAAAAACCTGGTGGAGTGAGCGGAGCTGACAAAGGTGGTATGATGGTTGCCCCAGTCTTGTGAACCTTGTGCCTGGTTGGGGTCTTGAGTTCTATCAAAGGAGGTGGATTTTCAGTTGATCAAAGAACTCTATGGGGCTTCTCTGATGAGAAAAACCAAGTGTTATCCAGTTTTCTCTTCTGGGCCCTCCTTCTAGTGCCAATCTCTGTTGACGTGCCTGATGGCACAACAACATGCAAATAGAATATTGCTATTCTATTTCTCCTAAAAGAGAAAGACAATACATGGATATATTAGCTCCCAAGGTCTTTATAGTTGGTTCTCAACTGTGCTGATGTTGCTAAATGGTCAGTGTAACAGTAATGTTCAAGGGGCCTGCTGGTGTTGAGCTTCTGGATTGTTCTGAGATCAATATAAACGTAAAACTACTCTAACTGGGGTTTTTAAAGAAACGAAAAAGATAAATTAGAGCTTTGGAATAGAAAAGAATGTTAATTCGTCCAATTTAACTAGACTTGTTACCTTTCAAGGAATCCCTAACTAAAACTATAGAACAAAATTACCTTGTGATTGACACATAGTTTATGATTCATTCACAATACTGATTTCAACAACAGGTTATGAGTTACCATTTTAAATAAAACACAAAATAATACTTCATTCCTTGAAAGCTTCACAAATCAAATGATTAACCCAAGATGAACACCATTCTGGAACACAATATGAAATAGATTGAATTTGGTTGCTTCTACTATTAGTGAAATAGATAAGCAACATTTACAAATCTGGCACAATCACCAGTGTACAAAAAACCTATGATTTCAGATTGTTTCCATCTATACTAAGAAAACTAGAAATATAAATTACTGTGTATGTTGAATCTAACTCCTAACTAAGAAGACCAAAGAAGCTCCCATTAAAAAAATCAAGATGCAACTCTATCTCTTCTATCTGTCTCTATTCTTTTAACTAACTCTTCTAATTTTTTTTTTAACTCTGTGTCTCTGCGTGTCTAACTCTCTAACCCTTTACAAAGAGGAAAGAATGCCATATATACAGAGTGTATCCAAAAAGAATGATCTGGCCCCTATTTTTAAGGTTTACAAAATATCTGCTGGTTGTAGGAGGGTCGGCCCTTAGATCTTTTGAATATAGTTAATGCGGCATTCAATGTGAATCCCTGTTGTCGATGTTATTGAAAGATTATTCTGAGGATGATCTTAGATCTTTTGTAGCTGCAACACTTACTTCTGGCCTCCGTGTCCACCTTTGAACTCCATCGGGGCTGCCTTGAATGCTCAAAAAGATCGCCATTAATACCAATCCGCCTCCCTGCCAGTAAACCACACAGCTGTCCCTAAGACTCATGGCTCTTCCTTTCCTTCAACCCCCTTTTTGCTCTAGATCTTTTCTACACGTTGACATCTTCTGGATGCAGCATCAGGCCTCCCTTTAGATCTGAACACCATCACCTGAGCTGATCCATCACCCCTGATCACAGAATGAGTCCATGTTGTTTGCATTCTGTTGATCTTCTTCATAGGGGTAGTCAATCAGTCAAACTGTCGCCGGTCCACCCTCTTAGCTCCTCATGATTGGTTAACATATGCCATGCAAGATTCTCGGGCGGTCAAAGGTTTTTCAAGAAAAATTGCATGTCGGTGAGACACTCATCGTGTCTCCCCGATGCGATTATACCTCTCTCAGCAGCTATCGACGTAACATATGTCACTCGGTGAGAGCTTTCATCGAGCTGCGCAAGTCATATCGATACCACAAAACCCATCGCCAAGACAATCACCATCGGTCAGAAGTCACAGCGAGCTCCATTGGTCACACTGACATCCTTTTCATCTTTGCAAGTCCATCGCTATCGACAAGACAACATTCCCTCGGCAAGACCTCTCAGCGAGCCTTTCTTTCTTTGGCGAGCACACCCATGTCGGGGAGACTTTTCATGTCGAGAAGACGTCATGGCGAAGGGATAACCCTTCTGCCAAGACTGCACAGGGTCGGCAGGACATCACCCCAAAAGCCTGTCATTTACTTGGAGTCTCCCCGAGCTCATTCCTATTCTCTGAGCTCGAGCCCCTTTTCCTTTCGGCAAGACTTCTTCCAGTCAGTGGGACCTTCTGCTGAATTCAAGATCTTTCGGTGAACCCATCTTTCGTCGGGGAGATCTCCATTTGTCGGTGAGACCTTATGCCGAATTCAAGATCTTTCCCCGAACTCATTCTGTATTGGCAAGACCCTATCGGGTCAGCAGGACCTTTTGCCGAAACCACAACTCTTTCACCGACACCATGGTAAGTCGGTGAGACATCACAGCGAGCCCTAAATCTCTTGGTGAGATTATTCTGTATCAACAAGACTCTCCATGGTCGGGGAGAGCTTATAGCGAAGCCAACCTGTTTTGGAAATGAACTCATTTCAGTCGAGAAGACCCTGATCGGTCGGTGAGACCTTTCACCGAAACCACACATCACACCAAAGGGAGAACCTTCACCGAGACTTTTACCATTTGGCCAGACCTCATGGTGATGATTCCTCCTTTCGCCAAGACACCTCGCAGTTGCCCAGACATCACACCGAAGGCAAAACATTATGCCGATGAGGGCCCTCTTTGGTGGGACTTCCTTTAGTCGGCAAGATGTTATGCCGAAATTATCTCATGTCGGCGAGACTTTCTTCTTTCACTGAGACATCATACCGAAGTCTCCTCTTTCGCCGAGAGCTCATTTGAACAACTGTCGGGGAGACATTGCTTGGTCGGCGAGACCTTTCGCCAAGACTTCATCTTTCAATGAGCCTTTGCCCAGTCGGGAAGACTTCTCTTCTTCGGCCAGACCTCATGGCACATACATCTTAGTCACGCCGAGGGTTTAAAATCATTGGCGAGACCTTTGCCTGTTAGTGGGACATCCTAGCGAGCTCAAATCTTTCGCCGAGATCTCTTTTCTTGTCAGGGAGACTTTTTCATTTGGCGAGACACATAGAAACTCATAGTGACCAAAATGTCTCGGCGACTCTCTGGATTCCAAACGAATAGAACCAAACCGCCAATTGGCCAGACAACAGGAGGGTCTCAATGACATTTTCTTGAGAATTTTTATGTTGAATGGGACTGAAGCATGCTTTATATCCAAATTTCTTGAGAGATATCATCATGTGTAGAAGTTAATCCTGCATTCAACAAAGAAAACCATAGTAAGGACCACACAAACAAAGGTCAATTAATCAAAATCATCACTAAAATGAATCCTATGTCAGTAAGGTGCCATTAAATCTTCAAACAAAATGATCATACAAAGTTTCAGTTTCAGGTCCACCTACGGAATCCAAGCCAGGGAGGAATTTTAGAGAAATCCGAGCCAAGCGGATTCCAATGGAATAAGCATGAAAACACCCATTAGAAACTTAACCTGATCATTATCAATCAAGGAACAGTATGTGAGATCTCAAAATTACATGAATTAATCACAAAATGCATCATCATTTGTTAAAAAGTCCTACTATCCCACATTTCTTCACATTTCATCAGATTCCAGGAAAATCTGCGCAAGAGGAGACATTCTGGCAAGTTCAGAAAAAACAGGGAACAATGGATTTCGGGAAAATCCGAAGGAGAAAGAAATCTGCGAAAAAGGTGCATCTCCTGAGACCTTGGGAATTTTGGGAAAATCCGGTCAACGCGGATTTTCTGCGAAGACCAAAAATCCCCGAACACAGCACCAATCCGGAGTTCAAACGAGATCCGGGAAAATCTGGGTGAGAAGGAAAATCCCGAACTGGGGAGAAAACTCGGATTCCAATGCTTGGTCGGAGTCTGAGCGAGATTCGAGAAAATCCAGAGGGGGAGGAAAATCCCGAACCAGGGAGAAAACCCGAATCTGCCCAGAACCAAAGGTTTAAGAAAATGCAACTTGGGAATCACTTAGGCAAGCAAAATAAACACTTAGGCTCGTGCCAAAGCAAGATCATTCCCCCAAAATAGAAGGACCAAAACAAAACAAGAGCAAAGAAAACAAAAGAAGAAGAAGGGGGATCCTTTTTGTTCTAGAATAAAATGGGGTGGTTATCCAAGGCATAACAGGATCTAGCTAATTTTTGTGTTTTACTTGTAATTCTTGGCTACATTGAAGAGAACATATTTGTTTAGAAAAATATGCTATATAATTGTGGATCTTTCATATCCACCCGATCACTCTAAGAAATCCTGATGAATATTGTAGGACCATCCTCCTAGGTTTTGCGAATCCTGAAGTGCATCTAGGAGATAATTATAAAATCTATCTCCTTTTTGTTGGCCATCCCCTTAAGACAATCGATTATCTAAAGTAGCTATCTTGTAGATTGTCATAAGATTCTAGTTGGGAAAATTAAAACACCATCAAAATCAAAACAAGAAAAACAAAAACTAAGATTAGAACTAGAGAGAGGACTAATATAGACTTCTGTCACCAAAATCTAATAAAAAATAATCAAGACATGGGGTGGGAACCCTAGACTAGTGAGTCAAACTTAAAAAAATTAAAATTTGATAATGATCTATACTGTTTGAGGGTCCTAAGCTATAATTGTTTAGGTCTAAGATTAAACAAATTTCTAAAAATGCACTGAATTATAATTTTTTTTATATGTAACACACTTATGCATATATGTTTTAGAATTTTCAAGCAATAAATAACATGCCAAATGTAATTTTTAGATTGAACAATATAGGAATTGATGGATCCCAACTTAAAAAATCTGGAAATTAAAATATTTCTATCTTTGTAACACGATAATGTAGCTTTTTCAACTTTTTTACTATATGTTGATGCCTAATTGAGCACTTCAAACACTTTCAAATTTGTTTTCAAATTTAAGTATGACCTAATACATATTTTTCAATGCAATTATGAGCTAGATCTAGCTTCAAATGACTAAAATTAACCCTATTTAAATCCTTTGAATGAAATATGCTATACAATTTTTTATTTTTTAAATATTTTTAAAAATAAAGTTTATGTATGCCTAAATGATGAATGCAAACAACTTAATATTAAACTTAGATTTAAAATGATGTGCTTCAAATTTCAAAATATTTTAAAGTGCAAGAACAGTTGGGTTCACCAAAATGTTTGATTGGGAAAAGGGATCTAGTTCATAAATCACACTTCTCCCAATTTAGAAAAGGATTAAAATTGATCTCAATACCCACTTCACTACAAACCTCAATGGAGGAGCCAAAATTGCTAATCATGGTTTTAATCCTTTTTGATTTGATGTGTGAATGTGATTAATTGATTTTAGATTAATTGAATTCTATGATAAAATGATGTTCCTAGGTTATTTATGAAAATAAAACAAACTAAGATAATTTCTGAGAAATGCAAAATTGACAGACAAACAATTTTCAAAAAAATAGAGGGAAGACCTAGAAGAACCTGGCATATGAATTTGAGGTAGAAATAGTTGGTCAAGAGTGTGGGGCAACCTAGGCTGGATGTCTTCTACTCAAGATCTAATTTGACACTCTTGATGCTCTAGGTCTACAAAATCTTCTCTCTTAGGATAACGGTCAAAACTTCATCTATTGCTGATAAAATCCACTTTCCTTGAATTAATAACTTGTAGGGCTTGATTGCATGAATGGAAAATTAGTCTTCAATCTTCCTCCAATTTTATTTAGATTTGAAAACCTACACACATGAAAGAGGGGGAAGGGTTGTGCCATATAGGGGCTTGCCTAATTTGAACCCTATTTTGGTATTTCTACCTCTACAATGGAAATGGTGATATAAAAAGAGATCTTAACCTTGGTCAGGTAGAGGCTAATGGATAAATACATAATTAATTGATAAATTTTTGTAACTCACCACTCATATATGTATTCCTTAATGAACTAAATTCATGTGATCATCACATTCAAGAAGAAAATATGGATTGATTTGAAATCATGCAAGTATTAGTACTCACAAAACATGAACAAACATACATAAAAACATGATGCATGGATAACATGATACTTGAATGAAATACATGTTGCAATAATTTTGATAATTTACTCTTGAATGCTCTTAATTTCCTTTAGGATGCTCAATTTTTCTTAATAAATTTTCTAGGAATTAATTAGTGAAAATACTTTGTATTTATGTGCAATTCTTCTAATTTCCCCAAAAAAAATGCTGATAGTTGACAAATAAATTCAAATTTTCAAATAATAAAATATCGACAATGACATTTAAATTTGAGCCAAAAAGGCTTGGTCAAGGGTGTTGGGCATCCTAGACCAAGCCTATCCTTATCAAGGCCTTAAGTGTCACAAACAAATATTAAATGCTTATTTTCATTCCCATCATTTAATTTTTTAAAGATCTTCATAAAACATGCTGCCACAATAGTGTGTCTCACTTTTGGGGTTCATGCTGATTTTTTTTTCCTGAAATCATTTTTTTTATAAAAAATTAACGATTTAAATCTTGAGAGGTTCCATCTAAAAGTTTTTAATTAAAGAGGGTTAGATAAGACCCCTTAGATCAAGTCCCCTTGGATAGAACCCATCGAGTATCAAAATGCATGGAAAAAACCCTTTTTCTTTACCTTTTGAGGGATTAAATAAAGTCATTTAGAAATTATATTTTGGACTATCGCAACCCTCAAAATGGTCTTTCCAACAAGTATAGTTTTGATATATTTTCATTTTATCATGTGTTTAATTTTTAATTTTCACTGAACATAGGTTTTTCATGAAACATCAAGTTCTCCGTTCTATAGAGGTGGAAAAATAGTAAACCATTGTAAAAAATTTCAAAAAATACTTTTTCCCTAGGTTTTGGTGTCCTTTTTTTTAAGGGGTAAATGTTTTTGACCCAGAGCTATGAATCGATGAGGTCACAAATGGGGGACCTCATCCCCAATATAAAATCTCAACAATTACACCCCAATAGGGTTTGAACCTTGATGGTAAGAATAACAACACAACTTAACCATCACACCATGCCACTATTATTGATGTCCTCTTTTCACCAAATGAAAAAAAAAAAAAATTTCTATATATATGCAACAAGTTATGTTGTACAACATACACCTATGTCCAAATTATACTTACAACAAATTCAAAAATTAATTTAAAAAATATGTAACAAAAAATTATGAAAATATATCCTTGCCCTAGATACTAATGTTTTTGAAAGAGGAAAAAGCCCTAGATATTAATGTTAAGAATCTACATTTTAAAAATTAGAATTTTATCCTTTATAATTTTTTTTTATGTTAGACGACATAAATGTTACTTTATGAAAATGTTGTTTTCTATTTAGAACTAGTTATTAAAGGAGATGTTGGAAGATTCACTATTTATTTAAAAATAAATAAAAAATATATTAGAATCTACACATAAATTGCCACAAATCACTAGTTCGCATTGATCATCTTCAAATTCTTAACAATTTATCTACTATAAGTCTCAAAAGGTTAAGATTCAGTAAAAATGTTGATATAAATGTCCATCTTGGCAAAAAAGTGAGACACATAGGGGGAGCAAAGCCTATTGAGAGATTGTCAAGGGTGACAATTTTTAACACTACACAAACATAAACAATAAGATGCTTAAGCATTCTCAAGGAATTCAATTCATTTTTTGGTTATATGGTGAGAGAACCATTAGATATGAAGAGGAGTTCCCATCACATCTCAAGGTGATTGACCTTGGTGGGTCATGTGAGAGAACATCCAATAAACATGACACAAAAATAATAGATTGTGCCATAATGTATACTAATCAAATAATACTATAATGCACAAGGTGTGTGGCAACCATGCATAGGCATGGTATGGGTCAAAATATTTATTAATTTAAGATCAAAAAGATAAATCAAAAGATCAAAGAGATAAATCAAAGATCAAAGGTAAATCAAAGATCAAAAGATAAACTAAAGAAGTGAATAATTAATTTTAAATAGACATATCTAGCGGTATAACCTCTTGTCAAGGTGCTAATAGGATAAATGTGTGATGATTATGCTTGATGTGGGGAAGGATGCATCCAATGAAGGAAAATGATGAATTAAATAGTAAAGGTGTATGATGATTAATGGCGTGACAATGATATCTTATTGAGGTTGAAGTTTAGTTCTTGATTTGAGATTAAAGAATAATGTTTATATTGTGTAGTTTGTGTGTATCAATAAAATTTTGCTACAAGAGGTCTTAATTATAGAAAAGTGGAAGGGGATTCATGGAGGGAAATCAAAATTTATTAATAGGATGGGAGATGAAAGTGTGCTCATGGGATAGTGAAGAAATGCATGAAAATTTTTAAATATGGAAGGGATCCAAATCATGCATACCACAAAATAGTGATTTACGTGGGGGAAACTCTTTCACGAGAAAAATCCCACTTTGCAAAAGCTGCTCAATATATTATTTAAAAATCATGAAGATTACAATATACTTGTAGAGCAAGCTTCGCACATGAGTACTACCAACTAGAGATCCAGAGAAAACACATACACTATTAGACTCTCAAAATACATCACAAAGCACAACTTAATACACCCTCATAAAATAGGGTTACCTTCTAGGGAAAGTAAAGTCAACAAAATGTTGATCGTCAGATTTGATACCTAATGATGAATGGTTTAGATTTATAATAATACAATATACATAAAATTTGGATTTCAAGGGTGCTGCCCTTGAGCTCTCATTGGGGTGCATGACCTACAAACCCCCTATTGGGGGATGATCCCCCTGGACCCCTCACGGGAGGGGGTACCTTCCCCCTTGTGCCCCCCCACACTTACCTATCAATAGTAAACCTTATGTAATTGCAAGGTTGAGACACATTTTACCAACAAATATCCCACTTATCGAACACCTTGTAAGAGAAACGAGAGGGAGTATAAACATCATCTCTTAATTGCTAGGTGCTGAAAGACCCATAGACTCTGAACACCATCTGAACTTCTCTGTGCTCACATGCTTAGTTAAAGAATAAATAATATTCATCAAAGTCTCTACCTTAATTAGCTTCACCCTGCAACCTTCGACCATATCTCTAACAAAATGATATTGTACATCAATGTGCTTGGTCCTAGCATGAAATATTGGGTTCTTAGCTAGACATGTCACACTCTAACTGTCGCAATAAATTATCACTGTACCTTGTTTTGTCTTATGTACATTTTCTTTTGGGCGATTACAATAACTAAATGTAGTTGTCTTTAATTAAATATTGTAACTGATCATTTCTAGCTTTTAATAATTATTTGTAACTATTATTTTAAATGCAATTGCAACAAAATATTTAATAGTGCAACAAATTATTTAATAAAAATAATATGAAGATTTTGTGTCTGAGTCTGATTTGCCTCCATAACACAACTTAGTGCATTATGATCATAACGACGCTTATAGAGGGGAATAAACCATCAGCACACACAAACATATTTTGGTTTCACCTTGGACCTGGGTGGTGTCCCTATTTTAATTATGTTTTCACTTCTTAGATTGCCATGAATGAGTGTAAACTAGAGGCTCTGAGTACTTGGAAGGTTGCATGTTTCAAAATGATTCAAACATTTTCTTAGCCAAGTCACCATTTATTATGCCTTGCATACACACCTCAACTTTTCACTTGCCAAAGTCAGGGACTCCCTCTGTTTTCCTTCATTTTGTTTTGTTTTTTCGTCTCTTTAATTTTGTTTTTTTTAACTTTCCCTTCTTCCTTCATTTTTGTTTCGGTATTAGTCTCATGTTTTGGACTCTATTTTTCAGTCCTGTCCTAGAGTTCTCTACAACCTCAGGATTCTAGGCTATGCTTCCCTTTTGTTCTTGATGGGTTTTGAGATCCAAATCAAACTTTAGACCTTTTTGTAAAAGGTCTGGGTCTAATTTGGTTTTTGACCCCTCCATGTTTCCTTTGTGTGTTGGGTTTCGAGTCTCGAATCATACTTAGACCTTTTTGTAAAAGGTCCAGATTTGATTTGGTTTTCTGGCCCTACGTTACTTTGTTTCCTGTCAGGTTTTGGGTCCCGAATCAAACTTCAAACATTTTTGTGAAAGGTTTGAATTTGATTTGGATCCCCACCCTCGCTCTGTCGTCTAGTTTGGGATTCGAGTTATGAAATAGATTTAGACCTTATGCAATAAGGTCCCAATTCGTTTTCCATTCATGGTACCGATCTGTTTTTCCTGATTTTAGTTCCGGGGGTTTTTCGTTTCCTCGGGACTGTGGTCATTTCTTCTTGTCGAGTTCGGGACTCTGGATTGGATTTGGAATTTCATTGAAACATCCAAATTCCACGTGGATCCATGACCTCAACTCATCTCTTGTTCATTTGTGTTTTCCTAGTTTCACCTCTCTTCCTTTGGTTTTCTTTTGTGTTTTAGGTTTTTGTCTTTTTTATTTTTCTGGGTATTTTTATAGTCTCAAAATACAATAAAAATGAGCAAAATTCAAAAAAAGAAAATATCCAAAAAAATTAAATAATTAAAAATACATAAACATTTAAAATATTCAAAAATAAAATTTATAAAATTCCAAAAATATGAAAAATAAATAAAATATAAAAATATAAAATAAGAAAATTAAAAGTAAATAAACTTTTAAAAACTAAAAAATTGAAAAATTGAAAACAAAAATTAAATGAACTTTAAAAATTAAAAAGTAAAAAAATTAAATATTAAAGGTTTAAAAAGCGAAAAAAATAAGAAGGGTGTAAAGGGACCCTTGGTCTCATTAAAATAAAATTTCTTGGGTTGACTCAAATCCTCGACCCAACTCAAAGAGTTAAAAGAATTAAAAAATTTTAAAAGAGAGAATAAGAAAGTAGTCCTCTCGAGAATGTGGGTCGCGAGAGGACATTAGGATCACAAAGTGAAAATGTCCTCGGCAAAGTAAGTTTCTCGACAATGCTCACATGAAATAAAGAGCTTGGGGCGATTAATGTTCCTCACCCCTCATCAAAGGATCCAGGGAATGCAGATAGGCCCAAGACCAGTAATAAAAGCCTTAAAAATTTAAATGTCCCACAAAAATAAGAAGTCCTGCACGCGATAAAACCTCTTCCCGCGATGAAATGTGGTCTCGTGGTAGCCATGATTACAAGAGATGTGTGAAATGGATTCATTGGAAGGGCTTCAAAAATTCTCGAGCAAATACAATTCGCAAATGTAAAGCTAAATTCCACGAATTGCGTCAGCGTCCTTGCTTGTGCATCATGGGGAGCTTTAGATAGAAAAGGGCGTGAACATTCACAATGAGGTATCTTAAAACAATGCTTAAAACAAATGTGCTCTCATGGCAGCGAGAACTCACATAAAGGATCCGTTAAAAAGGCGTTAAAATTTGTCAAGCTAATACAATTAGCAGGTGTAAGATCAACCCAAGGCCGTACCAGTATAGGAATAATGTCAAGGTTGTGACTGCCCTGGTAGAAATATATGTAAAATGTGGAAGCATAAGCAGTACATGCATACTGTTTGACAAAATGACTCAAAGGAATGTGATCTCATGTTGCATCAGACAAAAGATGCACAAAATGGATTTGTTGAAATGTCTTCAGAAATTGTTAAGAAAATGTGGAAGCATAAGCAGTGCATGCACACTGTTTAACAAAATGCCTCAAAGTGATGTTATCTCATGAAAGCAATGATCGTAGTTTCCTGGAAGGCAACGATTGCAGAATTTGCACCAAATGGATTTGTTGAATAGACATTAGAGACTATGGAGCAAGCGCTCTTGTAGCTAAATCTTGTGCTAAAATGGCAAGCTTTTGTTCACGTTTTTTCATTGCGTGACTGCTTCAGTATGGAAAATGCATAGCGAAAATAATATCATTTAGCAGTGGAAAGGAGAGAAAGAGGAGGATTATGTCCAAACAGGACCGAGCTGAAGCTGTCGATTCCTTTGTTAAACAATATATGCTACAGTTTCTTGGAAAATTTCCCACTTTTACTCGTCATGAAGGAAGTAAGGGGTTCTAGTGATGTTTTGAGAAAGCTTCTTGTAGAACTAAAAATAAGCTTGAAGATGTCTTGAGATCAAAAGAAAAATGCAGACGTTGATGAAGTAGCACATGAGGCAGCAAAATTTGTAGCATTTGAAAATTTGTTAACAGATGCAGAATTAAATGATGCTACAAACTTGGAAATTGACAGTTTGAAGCAAAAGGTTCCTTTGGGTTTTGATAATATATTAGGAAATGCTATACATGAAAATAATAAACAAACTTTATCCCAGTCTACAAAAAAAGGAATCAATTTTAGAGTCTTTTTTAGACTGAACATTGAATCCAGCTTTTTTGGAAAAAAAAAATTGGAGAAAGGGTAGAAAGTAATGAATATGAAAAAAATGTTCTATTCCTCCAGTATGCCCTAAGGGGCCATCAAGGACAAATCTACTTGGCAATCAATAAAAACTTCATTACAATCTTCAAACAATAAATGGGAACTAGAAATAGCATCATAAAAAATAGAAAATAATCAACATAATGAAGGATTTTCTTCTGCTCATTCCGAGGGGCCCAAAACCAAGAATTTGGAACTGGAAAAAATGCCTTATAGGTGATTGCAGCATTCAAAAATCAAATGACGTTGTCGAAGCTTTAAATGCACCCAAGGCACTAAATTAATGTTATTTTATTTTAAAATGATGTTAATTTAAAAGGGTATTAATAATATTTCAATTATGGTGGTTAAACGATTATTATACATGCATTTAATTGAAATATCTTGAGATATTTAATTAATTTTTGGAATTAAAAGTGAGTTAATTAAATAAATTAATGCATTTTGTTTTGCAGGTACTTTTAAAGGTTGGAATGATGATGGATCGAAGTATTTAATGCTCGTGGACTTGGTGTGATGATGGAATTTACAAAAGTTCCATTTTCATGATGTTTAAAATCTTGCAAAGATATGCAAAAGAGGGAATTTTATCAAACTAGAAGTAATGTAAGGGCATGGTGGTCCCACTTGACATATCTTTTGGAAAAAGATGTTGCTTTACATCATGCAAAAGGGTGAACTCTGAGTGAAATTGGAAATTGCAATTGTTAACAAAAGTTAACTTAAGTCAAACATGAGCTGAAAATGGAAGTTACCAAAGTTGCAGAGTAATTGCATTCATGCAAAAGCTTTAGTTTTGCATACATCATTTTGTGGAAAATATTTATTTCCTTGCTTATTTAACGTAAAATTTTCTCATTGGGGGTTAGAAAATTCATTAGAATTAGAAGTTAGTTAGTTGTAGGATGTTCAGGACAGTAGATGGATTAAACTTCTTCTATTCTTAGTGTTAGAGGAGTTGTTTTGATGACATTGGTTTATGATGCAGAGGGTCTGGGACTTTGAAAGAAACACAAAGTTCTCAAGGTTTGCAAGACACAATCTCAACCACTCTTCCAGGCACTCTGATGGAGACAAAGCCTAAATGGCTCACTCATGAATCAAATCCTTCTCCAATGGATCCAAACCATAGGAATGATCTTAAGGGGCACAATTACACTTGTCTTGAAGGTTTCCAAAAGCCCAAACCTCTGTCTTGAACAAAATCCACTTTTCCACCTTAAGTAGCCTTCTAGCCCAATTAGGCCTCTAGCGAAGGATTTTTGACTTTGCTCTCCAACTTTAAAAATGAACCTCCAATCTAATGATTGTTTCAGATGTGGTTTGTGATGAAAAAAAACATATCCAAACCCTGATATCACTTGCTTCAGACAATCCCTTCCAAAACCTGTTGTTTCCTCAAAAACTAAGCCTAATTAGCCCTCTTTTTCAAAGCAACCCCTCTCTAAACTGAACCCCTGACCATGAAACTTTCAACAGTCTCTTAAAACATCCCCAAACCAAGGATTTTCAAAATTTTAGTCTTCTATGACACCCCTAACATGCTCAAACACAAAACCCTCCTTAAATTGCCTCAAAACTAGGGCTTTGTGGTTCTAGGCCTTCCAAACACTTCCAGATCCTAATTTTAGACTTTTCACCATTAGTTCAACATGTCTCAACTATTACAACTAAAAAATATATCTCTTGTTAAGGAAGATCCTCTACTGCTATACTTTAGCCTCCACCTTCAAGCACTTTCCATTGTCAAATCTTGGTGTACACTGTATGATTCCTCTTTCCTGCACTTTAGATTGTTAGATTGGTATGATACAAGTTAATCATGATCCATTTCATTGGTCTCAGTCACATTTCCCATGAAATGGATCATTCATCCGTGAAAAAACCTCAAAACTAGTGTAAATTTTGTGTTTCCTTGAGGACAGTCAATGTAAAATGCAAAGAAATTAATTATTACTACTTTCAGAGCCTTCAATGGTGTTAAAAAATGTAAACAAAAATTCATAAAGCATCCTACTGGACATAACTTCAATAGAGATCAAGTATTCATCAAAAGAACACAATAAAATGCAAGAAAACTGTGTTTTTCACTATTTCCAAAAAATAGTCTGTACAGTACTTGCTCCAAATGCCCAACCTCCGAACAAATGATTATTTTGGGGTTATAGAACCATTCCCCAACTGATCAAACCATTTGGGGTTGATTAAGTTACATCAAAGTGATTAAAACTCACAAAACTCATTTACCCGCCCAAATTGGAATTCAAAAATTTGAATTTCCAATCTTGAAATTTATTGAACTCCACAAACTAAAACCTATTGGATCTTCAATATCCAACCTTATTTGACCTAATTAAAGCATTATATTCCTATTTCAAGCCCTAGAACATGATAATTGCAATTACATAGCATTTTGGTCCTAGGGTCCTTATCAGGACCCTTAGGACAGTTGACTCTCTTAACACATTTATCCTTTCCAAATGCCATTATAGGCTTTAAAAGGTCATAGTTGATGTTTTGATTTGCTTGATAGGTCCTCCTGACGCCTGTACACTCTTGATCCTTGAAGAGCTCCTTGAAGGCCTTGGGTGCTCCTGCACCATTCTCCCCAAGAAAGAAGGAATTCTTGCCGCAAGAAGTATCCCATGTGTTGCCACCAAAAGACCCCTTGGTCTCATATGTTTTCATCTTCAAATGACAGGGCATGTAATCTCCCAAAGTCACTATCTTCCTCTTCTGCCAATCTGTACTCTTGTTAGAATCAAAACTTTGATGAGATTTCCCCCTTGGCTGTTTGATCTCAGCCTGCCCTTGTACCCTGTTCTTGCCCTTACTCCACTGTCTCCTTTGTGAAAGAACTCTACCATTATCACCCTCAACTATAAGGCATTCAATGCCTCCAACCTTGATACTATCCAAATCCCACAAAGTCTTATTTGTAGGATTGTCCACCTCATAACCCTGCTGCAACTTGTCTTTTCTCAACCTACCAATGTCTTCCCCTATCTCACCCTGCTTATTTACCTGCAAATGTTTCTCAAAATAGATCATAAAACTTTCATTTGACTGCTCTGAAGGAAAAGGAACTAATTTATATCTAACTACATCTTTATGCACCAAATATGTGTTGTGAAAACCATCATGCACTGTCCTCCTAGCATACTGCCATGGCCTCCCCAAGATGATATGACCACAAGTCATTGGAATGACATCACAAAGTACCCTGTCATGATAAGATTGAATTGAAAAATCTACAAAATCTCTCTTACCAATCTCTACATGTTGTCCTTGAGTTACCCAAGTGGCCTTGTAGGGAGTAGGATGATCAAATGTTTCAATCCCTAGCTTGGTTATCATATCAAGTGAAACTAAATTGCTATGTGACCCTGACTCTATGAGCAATCTGCAAATATTACCATGACTCAAAAAATTTGTCTTGAAAATAGTTACCTTTGGCTCTTGATGAAGTTTTTCTCCTTGCTTGACCATAAGAAACTCACCATCAGTCATAGGGTCTGCCATGAATGTTTTTGATTCCTCCTTCTTGTATTCTTCTTCTTGTACCAAATTAGCTCTCCTTTCTCTACCCCTATCAGCTTGTTCCCATTTAGGACACTTGAAGGAAGGATGCCCTGGTTCATTGCAATTGAAATACCTACCTGTGAATGGGCCTCTACCTTGTCCAAATCTGCCTCCTCCTCTAGGAGTATATCCACCTCTTTGATTAGAAAATACCTCTTTACCTTTGTCATTGCTGCTCTTATCATTGCTGCCTTGTCCTTGTTCTCTATTACCTCTGCCCTTGTTTGAACTACCTCCTCTTCCATCGTTGCTTCATCTTTCCTGCTTCCTCTTCACCTTTTCTTCTGCTCTAATGGCCAACTGAAAACATTCTCCTAATGTCCTTGGCATTTTCAAACCAATCTCATCTTGTAGATTATACCTCAAGCCATTGATATACCTAGCTACTTTCTCATCTTCTTCCTTATAACCTCCTCTAATACCAATCTTGTGAAATTGCTCAGTATAGGACATCACATCCATGTCCTTTTGTCTTAAATTTGACCTCATCCTCTTCACATGAATTGTGTAATCAGATGGTAGGAATTGCTCTTTGACCAAACTCTTCATCCTAGCCCATGTAG
>VDFB02098249.1:0-14215 GCA_007258455.2 Sequoia sempervirens | reverse complement strand
CCTTGGTTTGTGATGATGATTAGTTCACCAGATTGGTTGTGTGTCCATTCATAGTTTGGTTGGTTTGCTACAATTGACATTACTTATGATGTTTGATGATACATTATGTGGTGATTACATTATTTGGTTATACTATGGTTTTCTTTAATAATGTATATGGTTATGATGTGATTCTATACTGCTATGGTTTTTGATGTGTTTGCTAGTGAGTCTTGGTGAAAGGACGGAGTGGCATAACTCGCTTGTGAGTTCCCTGCTACCCCATGATTACCTTTCACAGTGTGTTTGCAATGGATATTTACATGCTACTTGACGTTTGTTTCTATGCAGGATGTAAGTATAGGACACTAACTCCACCTACTAGACAGGTTTGAGTGTGTCCCATAAACCCAATAGGTATGATGTTGAAAAAGGAGTTGATAAGGAAGTGTCCCCATCCAAAGTCTATCGCCTCATTGTGAGTCTTTCGGTGTCATGGTTTTGACCTTGTCTTTGTTTCAGTATTGTTTGTTGTTGATTATTTATTTTATTTGTGGATAGTTGTCATTTAATTTATCTTTATTTTATATGGGATTAATTAATGTTATTTTGTTGATATGATTAATTGTAGGTAATTGTAATTCAGTTAAATGTTGGATTTAAATATTGTAATTTAAAAGTTATTTAATTAATTAAAAGGTATAAATTAATTAATTTAAATAAATAATGTTTTATGATAATTGTAAACTATCTTTTTCAAAATATTAATATTATAGAATTTAATGATAATATCATGTGAGGATAAATGTGAAAATAATGAATTTTTAATTAATTTGTGAGATAAGTGAGAGCTTTTAAAGAAAGAAAAAGGAACCAATGCATGGGGTGGATTTTTGAAAATAAAAGGAGCTTTATTTATTTTTCTTTATTTTATTGTGAGAGGAAAGAAGTTTCTCTACACACAGGAATGGTTTTTGGTTTTGTATAGAAAAGAAGAAGTAAGAAAGATTGAAGAAAATATAGGTGTGTGCTTGTCTGTTAAAAATTGTTCTTTGTAAGGAAAAATATAATATTGAACCAAAAGTTAGCTGAAAGAAGGAATTGAAGAAGGAACTGCAGAGGAAGTCTATTTTCGAAAGAGGAAGAAGGGATGATGGGTGTGGATTCAACATCAAATGAAGGACTCCAGGTTCTTTCGATTTATTAATTCTTTTTTTTTGATAGTTCTGTAAGGGAAATGAAAATCATGTATACAGTATTTGAAATTGATATCTATGTTTGAAAATAAATTATGTTGTTGAAAATTTGTTTGTGTCAAACTCTTAGATCTTCTGTAGGAAACTATTGAGAAACCCTCTAATCTTCTTTAAAAAATCTAGTTATGAAATTCTTGATTTGACAAGAAAACAAATTGATTATGGGGATTACAATTCCATGCCCAGATTTACAATTTTTTCTGAAAAGGGATCAAATTGATATTTATTTTAATTTTTTTTAATATATACTTGTATATATATATATATTGATATCAGTTTTCCAAGAATAAAACATATATATGTGTTGGGGTTAAATCATATATGCCCAAATTGTGTTTAAAATTAGACTGTTGATTTATTTTGTTTTTAAATATACTTATGCAAATATATATGTGTGTGTGTGTATGTCTCTATGTGTGTGTGAAAATATATGTATATATATATATGATTGTACTTGAAAATAATTTATCATTTTGTTCCTGTTAAAGAAATAATTTCCGTAAAAAAAAAATGATGCAACATAATGTTAATTTATGGGTCGTCTATCTTTAAAAAATATATATATAAAAGAAATTTATATTTGAAAATTATAAAAAATAAATAAATAAAATTTATGTTTGTGGGGGAGTGGTCGGCTGTCGTCATACCACCCCAACCCCGTGGTACTACATGTAGCCACCATAGGGTTGCGCACAACAGCCGATGGTTGTTGTGCGCAACCATGTGGGGACTACATCCTCCCCATAGGGAGGTACGCAGTACCTACAACTATGTGGGGATTGCTTTTTATTAAAAGTTTTTTTTTTAATTTCAATTTTATTTAATTTTTTTTTTTAAGCTATATATGTATATATATATAGCTGTAAATTATAGTGAATTATATGGGCAATTTTTATAATGTTATTTATATGTATGATTTTTAAAGATATAATTTATTTATAATATATATATGTATATACGCATAAAAGCACATATATATATGGTAATACTTGTTGATATTATGGACAATTAGATGATGTTAAAATTTACAATGGTTGTATATTACAGTGTGATTGATTTGATTGGAGATAAGTATTGTTAATTAGATTATGTTGAATGATTTTGGTTAAATCAATTATTTATTTTCCTTGGCAAATTGTGGTTGTCAAATTACTACTAAGTCAATTATGGTTTTCACTTGATTAGGTAATGGTTATGTGGAAAAACCCTTAAGTCAGTTATCCTTCTATTGGAGCTTAAGTTGCTTATTAGGGACTTCTAGAGGTATGGTGAAATGATGTGTATTTATGATCTTTTAATTTGATATTTTTCCATATTTTAGACTATAGTCGTGATCTTGAGTTTACATTTGGGGTTGTACCATTTTATGGGTGTATATTCATACGAGTGTTGGCGAGATGGTTTTCCTCATGGTTGTTCTATTTTGTGGTTTAGTGTTCTTGTTGGTACAACTCCTTGGTATTGGATTTTATGTTTTGGGTTTCTAGGGAGAGTGGATCTACGTGGGCACTGGCGCACAAAGGGGCTATCTGGATAACCCACATTAGAGTTAGAGTAAAAAGTGATAACCTAATTAATTAATTAGGGGGTGGGTTGTAAAACATTAATAAGATAATTATGGATGTCTCGTCTACCTATTAGGGATTTCATAGACTAAAGGTGGGTCGAGAAGGTCGTGTTTGGCAAGATCATTACCTTGTATCCACGAGGGGTTAACGGTTCCGCGATGAGTCACCATGGGGCCGGCGCCAGAGAGGCCGCCGTGATAACCATAGATGGGTGGTGCTTCAGAGAAAGCGGTAGTCGATAACCCATGTAGGACCGTGATGACACTCTCCCAGCATCCTTTGAGTTGTTTTATCATAACCTATGAAGTATTCATTCATGTTTTTGATTTATTGTTGTTGGCGCTTGAAGCGGTCTGTTTTGGTGATATTTGCTGCTGGCTCCTTGGGAGTGGTCTTTTGATATTGAAGTGAGTCCTTGTGTTCTCTCTTGCTTTCTGTCTAGACGGTCTATGCTTTCTATTTGATGTGCTTTGGTCGTGGATCCTTCCTTTATTAGTCCCAGTGTATGAGGTGTCGGTGGAAACATGATATGCACTCCCTTGGGTCCCTCGGCTTGCTGTACCATTTAGTGTAGAGTTTGCAGATGCAGTTGATCCAAGGTTCATATGTTACCAAATGTATATTTGTACTCTAGATCTATTTTTTGTATATGTGTTCATTGAGATATAATAGCTAGTGGACTGATGTATTGTATTATCACACCATGTAAATCATTCTAGAACTACAATTTGTAAATACTTTAATGTTATGTTGTATCTATGGAAATATGTACTTCATATTTCCATGTTTAATTTATTATAATTTGTATGTATGGTTTATATGGATTATTCTTATCATTTTGGTTTCTCATTAATGAATGTTTAAATGATGATATGTGAATGAATGGATTACGTAATTAGAAATTGAATGCTACGCCAATTAATTTTGTTACAGGATAGTTTAGGTAATGTCACCTCGTGTACCCCAAGGTACTTAGATGTTTAATTGGTAATCATTAGCTATGTTAATTGCATTAGTAAAGTTAGTGTTTAATCTTTATGTTATAAAAAAAAAATTGTGGTTTTTAGTTGTTCCTTTGGGGTTTGCGTGGCGGAGCATTACAACTTGGTATCAGAGCCAAGGTTACTAACGTTGGGTTCTCTGGGTAGTTTATGTTCATTAGGCAACCTGTAACACCTCTCTAAACCCAGGCTAGTAAGATAGTATTTTGATTTTGGATTTGATATTTTAAATGTTAAATGTTATTATAATGAGATTAGATATTGTTGATTTAGTGAAAGGTTATTATGATTAGCTATGATGATGCAATTAATTGATATATATGGTAGCTAGCTATAGTCAGGATGTAGTATGTGCTTCGGCTATGTATATATGTATATGTGATGTGTATGTTACAGGTACCAGGTATCGATTCTGCCTAGCTTCACAGGTCTTAGCGTACCTTCCCCAATGGTGGTTACTGGAGGTAGTCATAGGCCAAAATTCCCCCTACCCTAGCCCACTGTACCCTGTTAGGGCAATGTTTTCCTTATTGATGTCTTACCATCTGGTTACCTAATGGTATGTTTTGGAGCACCTTTCATCCATATGTTTCGGTGCACCATTCAGTTGTATGTGGTTTACCAATATGTTTTATTGAGGTATTTTGTCTTGATGTGGTTTTGTTAGCATCTTTAGTGATTTTAAAAATGGTATTTTATAGTATTTAATTGATGGGAGATTTAAATGATTTTACCCATGAGATTTTAAAAATATGTTATTTTAATTTATTTTATTGATCATTCGAGAGAATGATATATTTCATTCAAAAAATTTAAAATGATTTTATTAAATCTTATTTGGGAGCTTTAATAGCTAATTTTATTAAATGCCTTATGGGATTTTATTTTGTTTTAGGGAGAAAATATATAATGGGGCAGCCTTGTCTTTGATATGGGGAATTTTATTCATTTTGTTTTGGGGAGAAATGAAAAAGGGAAGAGGAAATTTTTTGTTTTGGGCATGGAGGAAGAAAAACCCTTGAATTGGGCAGCAAATTTGGGAAGTATTGTGGAGTTTTGCTGAGAAGATTTTGTGGGCTTTTTCTTGTTGATTTCAGACGTCTTTTCCTCCTGGCTGTCCCAGTTTGGAACCCAGCCATGCCTTATACTTAGAGCAATCTTTCTTTTTATTTTTGGGTAGTATTTGAGGTATGTTCTATAGTTCTTGAATCCTAGAATTTCTGGTGGTTTTGAATGTAATTTAGTTTGAGAATTGTAAGCTTTGTAATTCTTTATAACAAATTTATTCTTTTGATTCAATTATGTGAATTCTTTGGGAATGGGGAATGTTTGTTTGGATTCGTTTTGCTGCTCTATAGCTTTCTCATAACAAATTTTGTGCATTCAATCAAATAAAAAATGGTTTGCTGTAATAAGAGATTTTTGGGCACTTTCATTTTTATTTCTATTTTGCCCAACTTGTTGAAACACATTTTTCATTGCTGCTCTTAAACCACCCATTAAAAATTCAAAACAAATATGGAATCCAAGTAGAAATGCCAAGATCTCAATTGGGTCTTTGGCAGATTTTTATTCTGGACACTTTCGTTTTTGAGAAAAATTTGTGCCCTCTTATCAAATGACATTTTTCTTTGCTGCTCTTTAACTGTCTAATAAAAATGGAAAATAAAATTGGAATCCATGTAGACATGTTAAAATATGAACTAGGTCTTCGTCCAATTTTTAATCCAGACACTTTCATTTTCTTTTTTTTTTTGCCCAGCCATGCATAAAATGGCGTTTTCTGAATAACACCCTATTTTGTGTCATAGAATAAAATAATAAAGTTGGAAAACAATTGGAAATGTCAAAATTAGAACTGGGTTGTTGTCTGATTTTAGATCTGGGCAATTTTATCTTTTATAGAATTTTATGCATCATTCTCATGTGTTTGCACAACAGCTGAAATTATGTTTTGTTCCACTACCACTTGGTAGATTTTTATCTGATTTAAAAGTGATGTTCAAGATGATTTAATGAGGTTTATATTGATTATGTGATTTGACTCTTTAATTAAGTTAATGATGAATGTTGGATGATATTTGAGCTATTTGTTAGTAGATGTGATCAGCTATTTAAATGAGTTAGCAACAGTGTTTGCTTGGTTGTTCTAAATGGTTTTTTTTGTTGGATTTAAATGGCCTATCCATTGTTTCATAATTTCTTTTGAATTCCTCATTTTTTCAAATGAGAAGGCCTATCCATCTATAGGGCATTGAGTTATCCGTCTACAGGGCATCGATGCGGGCATGATTGAGTTTCCTCATTTGTATGAGAGTTGTACCTTGTTTCGTGTGGTGCCATCCATTTAGGCACACATGACGACATTATATCTGGCCTCTACTCTTGTGCCTCATACCTTAGTAGTCATGAGTAGTACCTGGCATATTATTGTTCCAGCATCTTCTTGTTGTGATATTGGCTTAATGCATTGTATTCCTTGTTGGCTCTGTGTTTGATGTGAGTGTTGGCCATATGCTACCCTTACCTTGTTATCTGCTTGGGCCTTGTGACTACCTCCAAGCATGGTTGGGTGGCCTCTTTTGAGTTCACATGGTAGAGAGGCGTTGCCACTGCCATTGGGGACTGACATACAGGTTACTGGAGCAGCAGTCGGAGTTGCTTCCTCTCGTACTTGTATTCATGTTGATGTATTTTCTTTAAGGCTACACCTTTGTACTCTTGTACATTACTTTAAGAATATTGTACTCTTTTGAGAGAGATGATGTAACCATATAATGAGAATAAATGTGATGATTTATATTTGGTTTACAAGTTCTGATGTTGGTACTGGGCTTGCTTGTATTATGATGATCATAATGGATTTTCCTTCATAAGTCTTCTTGCAAAAATCCAAGCTTTGGTTGTATATTTCCTTCATGTTTATAGTTTGCTTAAGTTTCAGAGCAATGTCGCCTTTTGTTAAGGTTTTGTGTTGCAGCTGCAAAAGTTCCAAAGCATCATCACTTCCTATGTTTTGTTCTGTGTAGATGCTGCCAAGGTTCTGGAGCAGTGCTATAAAAGTTCCAGAGCAGCGCTGAAAGTTCTGGAGTAGTGCTGTTAAAGTTCTAGAGTAGTGCTGCTAAAGTTCCAGAGCAGTGTAGAAAGTTCTGAAGCACCAATGCAGGAAGGTTCTGGAGTAGTGCAAAAGTTTCAGAGCAGTGCTATAGAAGTTCCAGAGTAGTGCAGAAGTTCCAGAGTAGTGCTGAAGAAGTTCCAAAGCAGTGCAGAAGTTCCGGAGCAGAGGTTCTAGAGCTAGTATGTTTGCTCCTATTTGGATTTTCTCTAGAGGGTGGATTAGTCCTCTCCTTTGGGTTGTGTTCGGCCATGCTTGGCCATGTATGTTGTCAATTTATTGTATTGTATACTAATTTTTTGTGTAAGTTATTCTTTATGTTATAAAAAAAAGTTTATCTTGTCCTCTTTTGGCTCTTACCCTTCGGGGTTGTGTAGCGGGATGTTACACAACCTTTGTGTTAACTCTTAATCTCACATACCCCTAATTGATGTGCAGGATCATGCCTCAAGGTAGATGTCATGGCCAAGGAAGAGGAAGAGGCCAAGGTGGTGGCCATGGAACCAACCACCAAAGTCCATCACCATTGAGTTCCCATGGTTCAGAGTGTGAGGAACGACAGAGTTCTCAAAACAATCTGTTAGGTGGTGGTCAGAACCCGATACAGCTAGGTTTAGATGGACAATTGCAGCATTTACTGGAGGAGATACTGGGTCATTTAGGACCTAGGAAGGTGGAAGAATAGGGGTTGGAAAGGGAAAGGGAAAGGTCACCTACACGCGAGGAAATAATAGTTGATCAGGATGCACTAGTGGCAGGTCACATGAGAGACCTGTTGAGAGCATGACCTCCCACATTTGATGGCTCTGGTGGGGGTCTTGAGGAAAAGACGTGCTTGATTGACTAGGATAGATTCTTTTCTATGCTTCCCTATGGCAGTAATACCAAGGCTAGGTGCGCCATCATGCACCTCAAAGGCTTCGCGTCCACTTGGTGGTGGCTAGAGGAACAAAAATTACATATTGACATCAACATGGTGACTTGGGAATTGTTTATGGAGAGATTCAATGCCCATTTCCTTTTTGATCACTGGAGGAAGTGCAAAGAAGATGAATTCCATGAGTTAAGACAGATGGCAATGTCTGTGGAGCAATATGAGCATCATTTTTATGAGCTCAAACAGTATGTAGGGATTGGTAATGATGAGGCAATGCTTGTGCAGCACTTTGTCAGGGGCTTAAACACTAAATTATTGGTGGTGAGAATCTTTGGGCCCAAGACAATGGGGAGTAGCGTTGAGAGAATAGTCTTGTAGAAAATTTGGCAATGGCATTGGGGGTCACACGGGAGTTTGATTGAGTGTTACGACATCAAGTTTTAGTTCTAAGGGTGGACTGGCAGCCTCAAGCTTCTGAAGTCTTCAAAAAATTTTGGGGCACCCTCTAAAAAATTGGTCCATGTTAAATGAATAAGTTATTATTCTTAATTAATTAAATCATATTGATTGATTAATTAAGTCACTTATTCCTCTTTGTTACTTAAGCTAAACTTAGGCACATTAATAATTAATTATTAATTATTAAGTGTGCACACTGGGGTTTCATTTAGGGTTTCTTGATCTCCTTCATAAGGATTGATCTCTTTTGTAATCATTGATTCTCTTAATGCATTTTTCCACTTTGAGGTTTACAAAACATCTTTTTGGTTCTTCATATCTTTTGCATGTGATAGTTATCCATCTTGCATGCAGGTGATCTTAGTTTTCTAACATGGTATCGAGCTCGGACACTGCGGTACTTGTTAAATTGATCTGAAAATATGGCCTCTTTGTGAGTTTCAAGTGCAAGGGTTTCCACCGGGCATCTTTTACGCAAGATCTGGGGGTAGCTATTTTTGAATTACACTTTGAGCAGAAGCGGAGGTCACCATTGTGTTAATGACGGCCAAAAACCTAAGATTGCCCTTGGTTTTACGTCGATTTCTAAGGGCACCCAGTCGGAGGGAAAAAAAATTGTCTAAAGAGTGCGATACTACGGCCTCCCTATACGTCTTTCAATGCATGAAAATTGAAAAAAAGGTGCTTTTGGGATCCCGTACCCGACACCTCCCGGTGCAGATAATCCACTACCACTTAGAAGATTGTACCGGTGACCTCCGTCTACGCCGCCCGCCGCCCGATGGCCTTCCGCCATCCTCGCCCCGGCTGACCCACTCCAACCACTGGCGAGACTCAGCCACCCACTCAACCACACTAGCCACGGGGCTCTCATCTCCCTCCGGTAGCGGTCATATGGGGACCGGGGCTCCGCTGATACCAACCAAACCCTTCCAACACTAGCCGGCGGTCATGTCACGGGGACCAGGGCGAATTGCGGGGTTTTGCGGCGTTGGGCGGCCAAATCAAATTACATACTTCGCGATTTTCGGCGGCGATCATGATGGCGATCATCCATATGGCAGAGCCCTCTTTGCCCCTCCTAACTTAATTTTTCCCTAAAAGCCGGTTTTTCTTTTGGTCGCCAACTTGAATAATACCCGGTATCAAAATCGAGACAAACAAAGAGATGCTCGCCCGAGGAAAGGCACAGTTCTGAGCACTTTTCATTTGAATTGTAGTTTATTTCATTATTTTACTATTTTCTTGAATTTATTGTATTTGAAGTAAGGATTTACTTTTTTATGCTTCCGAGCTCATAACTTTTTGCCACGATCTTCGTTTTTTTTTTTTTTTTAAGCGTCGGAAAGGTATTGAGGAGCTCTAGGTTGCTGTACATGCACTTTTTCTGTATCTATCCCAGGTTTATCAATTAGTCCAGATTTGGCCCAATGGGTTGTTTGGCGATTACTTGGATGTTTTGATAGTTGGGAGAGTGCATCTTGCATCTTTGCACTTTGTTTTCAGTAATACATCATTCAATAATTGCTTGCTGCTTCATAGATTCCAGAGTTGTTCCCGTTTGGAGTTTTCGAGTGTTCCGTGACATCGGGTCTTCTGTTGCTTTATCTTGATTCCTTGAGTCAATCAATGACTCTCCATGCTGGTTTCAATAGTAGACAAAATATCTTTTCCTTGCTTTACCGATTTACGGTTCTAGTGTTGCTCTCACGAGTTCTTCGATGCTTCGCTGCGGCATGTAATCTCATTGTAGGGGGGTTTTGTCCCACTAGGTTTTTCCTTCTCTACTCCATTCTTGCATTTGTAAATGGGTACCTGATCAGGCCTCGTTGTCGGGACCCATCTTTGCTTTCATGCATCTTATTCTAGTGTTTTAGCTACTTCCTAAGTTCATCTTAAGGAAGAGTGTTAGAGTAATAATTTATTATGCTTAATTAATTACATCACATTGATTAATTAATTAAGTCACTTATTCCTCTTTATTACTTAAGCTAAACTTAGGCACATTAATAATTAATTATTAATTATTAAGTGTGCACACTAGGGTTTCCCTTTTTAGGGTTTGTTGATCTCCTTCATAAGGATTGATCACTTTGTAATAATTGATTCTCTTAATGCATTTTTACTGAGAGGTTTACAAAACATTGTTTTGGTTCTTCATATCTTTAGCATGTGACATGTATTCATTTGCATGCAGGTGATCTTGGATTCTAACTTGATCCATAGTACTTGTGATCCTATGCTTAAACGCAAACATAAATCATAGTCCTATTGAGGAGACAAATTAGAACAAGAAGAATAGTGGTAGTGAATTAGACCAGATGCGTTTTGAGTAGCTTGCATAGAGGCTTATGTCGACACCTTCATGAGGGATTTTTTAGTAGTCGAGTGCACCATCTAGTGTCAGAGGATTTGGGCAAGGTACTAGTTATTTCTCTTGTTAGAAATAGGGGCATATTTCCAGACAATGTTCACAGACGAGCACTTCACGTTTTAGTCAGAGACCAGTTGCTTTTGAGCTGACAATGGGTGATGCGGGTAGAGGACATTGGGTGTTTTCAGTAGTGGACAATCGTCAAGCAGAATATCATGGCACTATAATCGATACATCAAGTGTGTTGCATGGCACTAGTATTTCCATTCTGTTTGATTCTGGAGCATTTGATTCATTTATTTCCCCTTCAGTAGTAGAGCGCTATAGACTGGTGGCAGCAAGGCAAGGCAATAAGTGGCAGGTTGAATTGGCCTCCGGGGCTAAGGTAGCCGTTGAGTCTCTAGTACAGGGTTGTAATTTGGAAATTGGGCCACTCGTCACTACGGTGGAACTTTGAATCCTACCTCTTGGTTCTTATGATGTGGTTCTAGGTATGGATTGGTTGAGTTCCTGTCGTGCCATAATTGATTATTGACACAAGGTTGTGCATTGTGTTGACAATATGGGTAATGAGGTTAAGATCATTGGTGTTCAAAGACCTATTTCACTGTGTTTGATCTCAGCCATGCAATTAAAAAGGTTCCTTAGGTAGGTTGTCAGTTGTTTTCCATGTTTGCTAATGATTTGGACTTGGAAGAGAGTCAAGGGATTTCATTGGATGACTACCCTCTTCTTAAGGAATATTCTAATGTTTTTCCAAGTGAGATTCCAAGGATGCCACCATAGCGTGACATCGACTTCAGAATTGACCTTGTCCCTAGAGCTGAGCCTATATCTCAGGCTTCATATCAGATGACAATACAAGAATTGTAGGAGCTTCGTTTGCAGTTAGAGGAACTTTTAGAAAAAGGATGCATCTATCCTAGTGTTTCTCCTTGGGGAGCACTAGTTATATTTGTGAAAAAGAAGGATGGTTCGCTCAGATTATGTATTGATTATAGGAAGCTTAACAAAGTAATGATCAAGAATCGGTATCCTTTGCCAAGAATTGATGATTTTTTCGATCAGATAAAAGGATCTCAAGTTTTCTCCAAGATTGATCTTAAATCTGGTTATCATCAATTGCATATAGCCAATTTTGATATACACAAAACTGCATTTTGCATTCGATACGAACATTATGAGTTCATTGTTATGTCATTCGGGTTAACAAATGCACCATCCGTTTATATGTGCCTAATGAATGGATTCTTCTGAACCTATTTGGATAAGTTTGTGCTTGTGTTTCTCGATGACATCCTAGTTTACTCTAAATCAATGGAGGAGCATGAGGAACATTTGAGATAGGTATTATAATGCTTGAGGGACAACCAGTTGTTTACCAATTTGGCTAAGTGTGCATTCTACAAAACAAAAGTGAAATATTTGGGGCACGTCATCTCAGGTGTAGGTATTGCATTGGATCCATCAAATATCCAAGCTATTGTTGATTGGCCAGTACCCAAGAATGTGCCAGAGATTCATAGTTTCATGGGGTTAGCGGGCTACTATTGGTGGTTTGTATAGGGTTTCTCTAGGATCACACATCCCATTACTTCCCTTCAGAGGAAAGGGAAGAAGTTCATTTGGTCTGATTAGTGCCAGACAACATTTGAGACCCTTAAGGATAAGTTGACTAGTGCACCAATATTGGCAATGTTTGATCCTATTGGGGATTTCGTGGTGTGCACAGATGCTTCCTTGGAGGGCTTCATAGTCATCTTGAAGCAAGAAGGTCATGCAATTGCTTATGAATCCCGCAAGCTCAAGGATCATGAGCTAAATTTCCCCATGCATGACTTATAGTTAACCATAGTGGTTCATGCCCTTGTGAGATGGAGACATTTCTTATTGGGTCATAGGTTCGAGCTTCACAGCGATCATCATGGTTTGTAATACATTTTTATGCAGCCGAACCTGAACGCCAAGTAGAGGAGATGGATGGAATTCCTCTATGAATATGATTTTGAGATCAAGTATGTTCAAGGAAAGGAAAATTTAGTGGTAGATGCTTTGAGTCGGCGGAGACATGAGGTTTCTGTAGTGGCTCTCGAGGTTGATTTGTGGATTCAGGTCCTCGCAGCACTTCCCACAAATAGCTGGTATTAGGAAGTGAAGGTTGAAATTGAATCAGGCAGAGTTCTAGAAGGAAAGTTTGTAGGGTATTCACTGGAGTCTGATGATCTTTTGAGGTATTTGGGTCACATGTACATGCCTTTTGTTGAGGGTCTTCGAACTCTAATCATAAATGAGGCACATTGAGCTCCCTATTCTACTCACCTGGGAGTTAAGAAGATGTATGTAGATCTTCGTACACTATACTTTTGGGCTGGCATGAAGAGAGATATTGCAGATTTGGTGGCTAGGTGTTTGGAATGTCAAAGGGTCAAGGTAGAACACTGGCATCCCGCAAGTCTTTTACAGCCTCATCTCATTCCAGAATGGAAGTGGGACATAATTTCAGTAGACTTTATTGTGGGATTGTCTATGACTTCTCAACGACATGATGCTATCATGGTAACAATTGACAGATTGACCAAGGTGGCACACTTCTCCCCCATCCGATCATCTTACACTGCTTCTTCGGTTGCTAGAATGTTCATGGAAGATTTTTTTAGTCTGCATGGTATTCCATAGAGAATCATTTCTGACAGGGACCTAGTGTTCACATCTACATTATGGACATCATTACAACATGCCTTAGGAAATCAGCTGAATTTTAGTTCAGTCTACCATCCTGAAACAATTGGTCAGACAGAGAGGGTTAATCAGGTTCTTGAGGATATGCTTTGTATGTACGTGATGGATTAGCAGTCACATTGGGAGGATTACTTGCATTTGGAGGATTTTTCCTACAATAATGGATATCATAGCTCGATTGATATGGATCCCTTTTAGGCGCTATATGGTTGTCCCTGTAGGACCCCATTAAGTTGGAACCGTATTGAGGACAGAGTTCTCTTAGGTCTTGAAATGTTTTAGGACATGGAGCAATAGGTAGCTCGAATTAGAGAGCATCTTGTGGTAGCACAGGATAGACAGAAGAAATATGCTAATGCACATAGAGTTTACCGTCAGTTCTCTATTGGTGATCGAGTCTTTCTGAGACTTAGACCGCGAAAGAGCCCAACTCATTATGGAAAGGGTTCCAAGCTCACGCCTCGATTTCTTGGACCATTTGAAGTTCTAGAAAGGATTGGCCCTGTTGCCTATCACTTAACATTTTTGCCCAGTCTATCGCAGATTCACAATGTTTTTCATGTTTCAGTTCTTAGGCCATATTATCCAGATGTTACTCACATACTTGATTGGAATGCTCTATAGGTCGAGGATGTGAAGCTAGCTCTCGAGCTCGTCGCAGTGCTATAGTAGCAGAGACTCGCTCTTAGGGGGAGAGATATTGAATAGGTCTAGGTTCAATGGGACTCAAATGATGAGACTTCGGCGACATGGGAGGATGCATCCCATATTAGAGAGGCTTACCAATATTTATTTAGTGGCTTCTAGGAGTAAGCCATGTTCATGGGGGGGAGGATGTAATACCCCT
>VDFB02098245.1:0-20159 GCA_007258455.2 Sequoia sempervirens | reverse complement strand
TTCAAATTCATCGTTTGGAGGATTTCACCTTGAAAACACATTTTCTTCACTTTGCCTTAGAAAATTTTAAAATTTCCCTTAGGAAAACTCATCAATCCTGTGCCCATCAAAAATCTCCATCCTGAAGGCCCCTGGCAAAGCGTGGAAGACTTTGAAATCAACTTCTCATCGAAGATCTTCAATACTCAGAAGAAAATTTCTTTCAGAACTTGTCGAATTCATGTGTATACAACGAACGGGTTAATTTAATTTTGAACCTTGGAAAAAAAATAAAAATTCCTCATGAATTTTAATCCCGTTCTTCATCTCGGTGAACATCTCATGTTGTTTTGACTTGAAAATTCTAATTCATCCTGCAATGTTGGCACTTTCTGACTTCATGTTCGGCAAATTTGCTCACGCCTCAGGAAAATTTTATCACTCAGAGTCTAGGCGTATTTTCTAAAGGAAGAAAATATTTGTGCCTTAGAAATTTTTTGAATCACTTAGCATTTTTTTTGAAAATTTTTTCCCTTAGAAAATTTTATTCATTCTTCAATCCATCTTGCCAGTGGTGACAAAATTCATCAACTTCTCTTAGAAAATATTTCTTGAAAGCACATCACACAACATATTTTATTTTTCATTTGGCAATTTCCAACGCCTTAGAAAATTTTATCACTTTGCAATATTCTCCATTTAAACCTTAGGCGCATTTCATCACCATGAGGAACATTTAACTTCACCACGCCTAGTAGTATCTTCCATCTCCACTCCCAACGCCTAGCTTATTTTGTTTTCACCATCTTGGCAATTGTCATTCCTTAGCAATATTTTTCACTTGGCGCATATCCCATTTGTAGGTGAATATTAAATTCCACCATGCCTTAGGAAATTTTTATTCAAGTCTCCACCTTACACACTTGGGCGCATATGACACTTGAGGAAGGAAAACACATTTCCAACGCCTAGCCAATATTCTCCATCTTCATTTTTAATGCCTAAGATCAACTTTGTTTTCACCACCACCCTCAACGCCTAGCATATTTTATTCACCCTTTACCTCTGGCACATATTAGCATGTGTGGAGGATTAATGTTTACCACGCCCTCTTGTGGCTTTTCAGCTTCCTAGATTTGTCTTTACATGCCCTCTTTTGGGCGCATTTTGCCATGGGAGAAGGATGAAAAAATTTGACTTGTTGACTTTCTTGCTTGTTGGGCACATTTCACATAGTGAGGTGGATGAAGCTTAAAACATGGGCGCATTCAAGCATGGGAGGTGGATGAAGTTTCCTACGCCCAACTTTGACTTGTTGACTTTCTTCCCTAGCTTCTCAAGCATGGGCGCATTTGAACATGCTAGTGGCTGGGCGCATTTTCTAGGTGGAGGATGAAGACTTCCCACGCTTTGACCACCTTTGACTTATTCTTAAACTTGGCGCATTTCAAAGGGGGTGGAGGATAAACTCACTAAGAATTTTTTTATGCTTCCAATACCTTGAGGGCGCATTTCACCTATGGTGGAGGGTGAACTTGACACTTAGAGAATTTTGCATGTATCTTTCACCAGTTTTTCCTTGGGTGCATTTTGGCATGAGAGGAGGACGAGTTTTATACTTAGAAACTTTTCCAACATGAGACTTTGAGCTGGGCGCATTTAGCCATAGCTACAGGATGAAAAACATTGACCTCTTTGACTTTTATGCAACATGGGCGCATTTTGGCATGGCTGAAGGATAAACTTTGTACTTAGCCATTTTTCTTGATGCCTTCTGTAGCTGGGCGCATTTTAGCCTAGGAGGTGGACGAAGTTTCATACTTAGAATTTTCTCCATGCTTCTTCATCAACTTGGGCGCATTTTCAGGTAGCTGCAAGATGAAGTTCTAGACTTAGTCGCTTTTTCCTCGTTTTCGCCAGCTTATCCATGCCCTGCTATTTATAGTAAGCCTTTTAATTCTCATACTTCGGAAGCTCAGATTGCCTTGAAATTTTGAACACTGCATCTTCACGACTTCATCAACCTGTTGACACTGCTATTTTTAGTTGGCCTGCTATTTTTAGCCCATTTCTGAGGGTAGTTTGCTATAAATAGTAACTGCTCACTTCTGATACCTCCATAGCTCCGATTGACTTGAAATTTGAATGAGGTGCTCCTCACCACGTGACCCGCTTGCTGACATCGGCGCATGTAACTGATTTGTTATTTTTAGCCTGTTTCCAAAACGACTTACTATAAATAGTAAGTGCCCCGTTTGACTCCAAATTTTACCAGCAAATAGCTTGAAGGATATTGATCGCAATGGTTTACACCGGTTTTCGAAAATTCTGACTTTTTACCCCTCTTTTCAGGTCCCGAAGCTGGAAACCCTAATTTGTTCTGCATGCATATCAAATGATCTCCGTTTGTTCGTTTACTGCATTGCGATCAGCTCATTGATTATGAAGTCTTGAGGGGAGGACACACCTGCTAAAAATAGTAAGTTCCCAAATGAGTGATCATCTGCTTTGCATGTCACACCAACTGCGTGGGTCTCGAAAAACCCATAAAGAATATGCAAACATGCAAAGAAAACCCGACATGCAAACCCTAAAATAGCCTTGAAGGTGAACTGAAAGTCGTTATCTCACTTTGCATGTTATACTATCGCGAAGGTCTGAAAACCCAGAAGGAATCTCTAGACATGCACCGGAAAACTTCGCATCCAAGCCCTGAAATCTGCTCCGGAAGCTGAACTGCTAAAAATAGTAAGTTGTTTGTTTCAGCTCAAATTTTGCACACGAGCAGCTTGATGTGTTCTGAATGCAGTGTGACTATTAAAACTTCGAAAGTGTTGAGAAACTGCCGCGAATTGCACACTTACTAAAAATAGTAAGTAGCCGGAATCTGATGAAATTTAGATGAGAACTACTGGAAGCATACTAACACCAATGTTAGCCTCAGATTTCAATCTATTCACCTCGTTTGACCTTAGGTTGACCAGGAAAGCACAAACCCTAATTTTCAGACTTGGCCAAAATTTCGCGTTGAAGCTCAATGACGGACACATCCCCCTAAAGGCAGACCAGAGAAAAGAGACAGACAGAGAGAGAGAGAGAAAAAAAACAAAGCCAAAAGACCAGAATGGAGCAAAAATTAGGGGTCCCCATTTTGAATGGGGCGATGTGTGAAAAAGGTCACAACAGTACTCCACCAAAAGATGAGATTTCCAATCTGCTGAAATCTCTATAAGAGAGCATGCTGCTGGTTTCGTGGAGAGGGCATTTGCAACTATGTTCTTCTTGCCCTTCACATACTCTATATCAAAGTCATAGGCGTGTATTTTGCTGACCCACTTTTGTTGCCTCTCGTTTAAATCCTTTTGCTCCAAGAAATACTTAAGGCTATTGTGGTCGAGCGTCACCACAAATCTCCCGCCAACTAGGTACTTCCTAAATTTTTCCAAGGAATGCATAATGGCTAGCATCTCCTTATCAGAAATAGAGTATAATCTCTTAGGCCCCCTCAACTTACGGCTCTCAAACGCAATCGGATGCCTGTTCTACATCAACACTGCTCCTATGCCCTCACCCAATGCATCACACTCCTGTTGATGTGATTTTTGTGACCGCACCAATCAGTAGAACAAAGTAATCCGAAGGCTACTCCATTCTCTCTTGATCAAAGAATTCCGTGCGCTAAGATTGCAAGAAAGATCGCACGTTCAACTCCAAGGTTCCAAAATGCTTTGGAATACCCTTAGTAGGTTCGTTGTGATATGTTGTTTTTACGAGGGGACTTACACAATTGTTCAAAAGGGTTTGCAGTTGACAACTGGCTAATAATTGGAAGGGGATTTCGCGCGTTGCGAATGATTTGGCGATGAGGTATGATTTCCTAAAACTAACCAGAAATAAACTGAATTGAATGGCTGCAGGGATTAGAAACTATATGTTCTATCTAAAGACGGGATGCGGGATCAATTTCGGCAAACTTCAACCAAACTCTGCTCCACCTCTTGTTGGATAGCTTACACAAAGCTGGTGCAATCTTCAAGGGGATGGCAAGAAATTTTCAAGTCACAATCCGACATCAAGGCACTGTAAAGATGACGCATACCAAGATGTGAATTATAACTGAAGTTAGGCTTATAAAATGCTCCAGTTGACCACGCAAGGAAAACTTGCTGTCAGCAAGCCGCTAGTGCTATGGACTAAAACGAAGTTGCCTCAATTAACACCACAAATCCACACCTAAAATCTACTTGCATGAAATGAAAATTACGCTACTCTAAGCTACTTTACGCTACTTGAAGTAGAAGGGATGAAGAAACCTCGCTAGCTATCCATAACAAAGACGAATTTCACCATCAATGAAAAATATTTTATTATGAAAGTTTTACACAATGATCTCTTACAAAAGTTTTCAAAGGAAACTTTCCTTCTCCTCCAAACTATACTAAGCTATCAAACTATCTCTCTGCTCTAATCTCTAGTCTGATCTACTCTCCAATTCTAATTCTAATTTCTAATGAATTACAAATGAGGGGGGATGCCTCTTTTATAGATAGCCCAGTCCAATGGACAACTCAGATTACAATCAAATAAATGGCTAAGATTAAGCCACCTCAGCCCTAACCCTAAAAATTGTAGAATGGGGAGTGGTACAATAAATGAATCAAAGATTCCCACTCACTCCCAAAATAATAAAGGCAATTAATGCCCACAATCAGTCTTACAGAAGGTCATCATCCAGAAGTGCATTCCTGTTCTCCTTTTCCCTGGCTGCAAAATCAATGAACCTGGTGATCACAGCCTCGATCTCCTGAACTGTGATAGGTGGAATATGATCAAGCTGAAATTCTAACACCGTAATTGATTGTCCATGCCGTGTGCAAGATTTTCTCCAAGTAGCTAAAGCATCCTGTGTACTCTGAATCAGGCTGGCGAAAGTCGAGATGTTTTCAAAATCATCCTGCACAAAAGTCTTCACTTCTGAAAAGAAAGGCAGCAGCCCACTCCTCAATCCATCAGTAGTCACCTCATCAGGATTCAGCCGTCTAGCAAAGATTGCCTCCAAGGTGTTCAGCACTCCATCAACAATGTTCATCATAGCTTTCTTGACTCTGGCTGAATCCGCCTGTGCTGCATCAGAGAACCCACGTCCTGTGACTACTGAAGAATACCATCCAACAAAATTGTACCTATCACCCTCCTGAATAACTCCTCCATCAATTAGCATCTGCAAAGGAGTATGCATCAATGCCTCCAAATGCTGAATAACTTTGCTCTGATAGACAGAAGCATCACCCCAGGCCTGATCAACTGCCTCCACTCGTGCCATAATGCCGGAAGCTTGCTGGTAAGCATGAGCAAGATCTTCCATGAATTTCTCTATCTCGGCACGAACACCTGTAACCCATTTGTCTGCCTCTTGTGCCATCTTCCTCAAATCTTCTAGGCCATTAACAGATTCTCTAGGTAACTCTGCTGGAAGCTCAAGTGCTGGAATCCCCTGCCCACAAGGACGAGACACATGCTGCATGTATCTAATCAACATCTTATGCTCCTTCTTCAATTTCTTATACTTTCCTTCAGTTCTGAGCAACCTGTCCTTAAGTGCCTGATAGGAGTTATCACACTCAATAACTTGTGCTCCTGTGGGACGACCTAGCTCCAAAGTTGTGATCACATAATTTTCTGGCACTGCTTCATCTCGATCACAATCAACTCGTGGCATAGCTACATGAAGGTACGAGAGCCACCCTCATCTGTTGATATCTTCGAAAATTTCCTAGCTCTCTTCTTAGGTGGAGCTGTGCTGATCCTACTCAAAAATTCCTCCATCTTTACCGCTGGTTCAACCTCTTCACTGGGGCTCCTTCTCATTCTATCTCTAAGCCAATCAGGTACAACCTGCTGTATAACAAACGGTTGCTCCTCTCTAGCTTCTACTTCACGGACTTGTTCAACTTCAATTTCATTCTGGCGAGGCTCATCGGCCTCTAATGGCTGAGTATTTCCTGAAACTGCATCATCCTCTAGAGCCGTCTCAAGCTCATGCTGGAAGTGAGTATCAGTAGCAGTCTTCTCATCTTCCTTCTGCTGATCATCTCTAGTAGGCGCATTAACACTCTGGCCAACTAATTCTCTCCGTGGTGGCTGATTTTCTTCATGTAACTCCTGCCTCTGATTCAATGCATTTCTCTGATCAGCAAATAGAGAAACCTCCTGTTTACTTGGAGAACGTGTCTCCAATGGCCCAGGCGACTCAATCACAACTCTCGGAGGCTCCGACTGAACAGGCTCTGGTCGAATTGGCTCATTCCTTCCGAGTAATTTGTTTCTTCCTGCTGGTAGTGGGCGTCCTATGATCTCCCATCAAGTTGTAAGTCAAAGGAATTCACCTACTCTTCAATCTGCTCACATGCCTCTCAACCCATGCTCTGGTGAAAGTCATGACTGGAATACAAAGTGTGTCCAAATCGGCTATCTTTGGCTCCGACCAATCTAGGAGTGGAAGTGGTGTGTCTCTCACTGCCTCATAATCTGGATGGAGAACATTCATGTCCTCATCCACCTAGTTCGGTACTGGAATGACTTCACACTCCCTAATCATGCTCAACGGAAGCCTCGAGAATATTCTTTTTCTAACTTCAGCCTCATCTGATGCACCATCCCAGTAATCCTCAATATTCGCCTTATGCTTGAACTCTTTTGACAGAATCCATCTGATATTGTTGTGTGGGTCATAATGCTGTCTGCTGGTGTGAGAAGAAAAATGAAAGAATTGAAGTTCATTTTCAGCTTCTCTAGCTGCCTGAAGTGAAGGACACACCTCGTCTGAATTCCCCATGACTATCGGGAAGTCAATTCATCCCTTCTTCTTTCTCTTCTAAATCTTATCATAGGCAACAAGTTGCCTAGATATCTCTAACATCAAGATTCTATTGGTTGGGTACTTAGGCAATCTATATGGGTATGAAGAAAAACCTTGCAGCATGATATAAAAAACTTCGGAAATTGAACAAACCAGCACCCATACCTTTCTATCAACTCCTGAGCTTCCCTCGAGATCCTATGATGAGTCCGCTGCTGAAGTAATCTCGTTATATGCATGGTAAAGGCATCATTGACTCGCTTGTAATGGGAGGTGCTTGTCAGGTGCAACTGTGGACAAGCCTCATGAATTCTGAACTGATGAGAGCCGCAACCAATTGGCTCCTTGTAAGAAATTCCTCTATACTTCGTCATGCGAGCCAACATGTAAATGATGTAGGAGCCCATATAGAATGTCTTCGTCCTCCTCAAACTTAGGAGCTGCTCATGTAAATTGTCACTAATCATCACAGCCCAGTTGATGTGCTCTTTCCCTTCAAGCACGAGGTTGATGTATTAGAACATCCATGGCTCAAAAATAAATGCTTGAGGGCAGCCCCCAACTCTGCTTAGCATCATGATCAGGTCACAATACTCCTGCTTTAAATCATCTGATATAATTTGCTTCGGCAACTTTGTACGAGAGGGCTTGGGCTTGTTCATCCAGCGAGCGTTGATCATGTTAGCACATCTCTCGAATGTTGAATCATACATTTGTTCAGCACGCTCTCTTGTTTTGTAAATCATCCTCTCGTGTGCTGGGATTCCAAAAGCTTCGCCGATAGCTGTAGGAGTGAGGTTGGCGAATACTTGACCATCTAGTGAGACAATAGACCTGTGATCAGGGTCATAGCAATTAGCACACTCCATCATCAGCTCTGGACACTGAATAGCTGGCGGGAAACCAGCAGCTGCATATAACCCACTTCAAACAATGTTGTGCGAAGTGATCGAAGGACGGTGATTGCCAACTCCCATAATTCGACTTTTGAGGGCCTCCATGTTGAAAGATCCCAAATTCGTATCGGCCAGCTTGCTCAACTTCGAAATGAACTTAGACTCCGGCAGGAAAGGCTTGCTCAGCTTCTTGATAACAGCGTGCCTGGATGCACCATTGCTATCTCTGCCAGTTGCTCTTACTTCAGCCATCCTGCAAAATAATAAACAACCATCAGCAATTAACTTAGAAAAATAATAAAATAACATGGGGCTGCCAGTCGACTTTAAGAATTTGAGAAGTTGCAACATTCTATTTCATTTGCAAACCTCAACTTCTCCTCTAACAACTCGAACTTTCAACACTTAGAAAGTTTCTAAGCAAGCTTCAGCAACTTCAACTCTTAGCAAATTTTCTACGTTGGCTGCAACAACTTCACACTTTGAGAAAATCGTCCAACTTTTCTTCAGCACTTAGACTTTTTAAATTCGCACTTCTCAATGTTCAGCTTCAAACAATCTTCTTCTTCAAATCGAATCTCTTCAACAACTCAACTCAGCCACAAACTTTCTTCTGCAATCTCAACTTCAGAGCTAAAATCAAACTTCTTCAGTTGGTGAAGGAAAAAATGAATAAACTTTCAGCTCGTATAGGCAAGTCGAATTCTAGAAGGGAGCCAAGTTTAGCTAATGCATTAAATTTCCACTACTTCATAGCAGGAATTCGAATTTCCCTCCCTCTGGCGATTTCAACACTTGTCATTTGGCGTCTGGAATCTTGACCTTCTAGATTTCCAGAAGAATCATCTTGACTAGCGTACTTGGCATTTGAATTCATTTTGAAAAAATTCACTTCAAATCCACTCTTTAAGAAATTTAATTCACCGGCTGAAGCTCTGACGTTTAATTTTTTATTCATCCCTGACTCTTGAAAATTCATCTCACGAAAAATTCGATCAAATTCATCTAGGCAATCCATTTCAAGTTCATCATCTGAAGCATTTTATTCTTGAAAACACATTTTATTCACTTTGCCTTAGAAAAATTTAAATTTTCAAGTGCCGATCAAATTCTCCATCTTAAAAGCCTTGGCGAAGTGCGGAAGACACTAAAATCCATTCCGTGTCGAAGATCTTCAATACCCAAAAGAAAATTTCCTTTAGAACGCGTCGAATTCATGGGTCTACAATGAAGGGGTACATTTAATTTTTAAATTTTTAAACCTTAGAAAAATCATTTTCAACAAATTTAATCCAGTTCTTCATCCCTGTGAGTATTTTCTTGCTCTGACTTGAAATTTCTAATCAACCCTGTGAAGCTGGCATCCTCTGACTTCTTCTCTGGCAATTTTACTCATGCTTCTGAAAAATTTCACATCTCCATCAGACTTAGGCGTAATTTTCCTAGAGGGTGAAATATTGTGCCTTAGAAAATTTTAAATTAAAATCAATCATTTTGCCTGTGAAGAAATTTTTTATCAACTCACTTAGATAATTTTATCTATGTGATGTCCCCACTCTAGTCGTCACCTGATGCAGTTGTTAGCCCTTTCTTGGACCCTTGTGGGCTAACTGGATTGGTTAGAGGGTCAGTGGTACCTTCTGGAGAGTTCGGTCGATTTCATTTTCTGAGATCGTGGATAGGCTCATTGCAGGCCTTGGCAGTACAGGAGTTTCTTTGCTTCTGACGGCATTGAATTCTGTTGAGAATTGAGGGAGATAGGCTTACTTAAGTGATTTAAGTTAATTTTTAACTTAAAGTCTTTTTATAAAGTCAAATTGACTTTATAATTCTTATTTCACTTAAATTAAGTCTAAAGTGAATATTTTAATGTTATATCTTTTATTCACTTAAAGGAGGCGCCAAAAATCAAAAAGAAGACTATGGAAAGTGACTTAAGTTTAGTTTCATAAATTTAAATGAGCTAAAGCCCTAAAATGTACGGCCTTCTTAGGGTTTCACCTCTTTTGCTTTATAAGGGATTTGGGCAATGAGAAACTCATCTTTTGAATATTTCAACTTTGCCTTGGAGGTTTTTTCCCTTGCTTTCAGCCTGTGACCAGGTTTGCAGCAAATCCACCATTGGAGAACGAAATCTCTTCAGTGTGAGCACTTGTGAAGTTGTGAAAGATCAGCTGAATTAGTGCAGATTGAGAGAGCTTCATTTCAGAAGTTCTGCAGTGCTTCAACAGATTTTTGTAGTGTTCTTCATCAAAAACAGAGGGTTTATTAGTTGCTGTTCTTCCTTCACCATGGCAGACTTCATGGCTGTTTGGGCACACCTTCAGAGATGGTTTTTGGTGCTTTTTGTTTGAAAGGGCGTGGCACTTGCAAGGAAGGTTTTTTTGGCTTTTTGGAGAAACGTCTTCTTTCTGAGGATCTCTCTTCATGAACTTGGGCGCCCTACCTATACTTCTCTCTGGCTTCAGTTTCAAAATAAACTTTGCAATTTGTAACTCTCTACTCCAGTTTTCGTCAGTTCTTCACTATGCTGGTCGGATTTCTTATTTAAAAAATCTGGAGGCTTTCGGGTATGTTTGTATGTTTTAAATCCATTGTTGATGATAATAAACACCTTCTACAATTTCAGTTTGATTAAATTTGCTCAAGTTTTCATTTTGTGAGCTTTTATATGATGCGCCCCTTCTCTTCTGTCTACAAAATTTCTCTAAAAAACTAAAAAACACAAATAGACTTAAAAAAAGACAGGGGTTTGAGTAGTGAGCTAGCAAGGCTCATCACAATCTAATGCCTTGAGCGTATCTAGCATGTCATGAAGGATATTTTTAATTTCAACGCCCAACATATTTTCATTCATATCACCTCATGGTGCATATAGCCTATTGAAGAGGACTTAATATTTCCAATGCCTTAGAATATTTTAAACCTTATGCACCTTGGGCGCATTTAGCACCTTGAGGAGGATATTTTATTTCAACGCCTAGCATATTCAACTTCCATTTCATCTCTAACATGGGCGCATCCAAGGTACCAAGGAGGAATTAACTTCAATGCTTGGCATAAGTCATCACGTCTTAAAATATTCTCTCATCCACCAACCTTGCATAGGTGCATTTGGCATGTGATGAGGGACTTAAACTTTTATTCCACCTCATTTCCATCTTGGGCACATTCAAAGGGTAGGGGTGGAAGTCAAATCTTTTGTCTTCTTCTTAGCTTGCATGGGCACATATTACATGTTCAAGAGGATGGGCGCATTTCAAACATGGTGAAGGATTAACCTCTCAACGTCTTTGACTCTTTGACTTCTTTTTAAACCTGGGCACATTTCCTACCTTCAGGAGGATGGGCGCATTTGGCATAGGGTGGAGGATTTCACATTAACGCCTTTGACCCCTCTTTGACTTCTCTTTGAGTATGGGCGCATTTTGCATGTAGTGGAGGATGAGTATAGCTTCATGAGCGCATTTAGCATGGGGTGAAGGATGGGCGCATATGGAGGGTCAAGGTGGATATTGTTCAAACCTTAGATAATTTCCAACACCTTCATCCTTTTTTGGGCACATATGGGGGTACCTACAGGACGAGACTTATGCCTTAGAATTTTTTTTTATCTCATGCTTGTGAAGAGGGCGCATTTGGAGGTACTTGCAGGATATCTTCAACACTTTGAATTTTCACAACCACCACAAGGCAAGTTGGGCGCATTTGACATGTCCAGCAAGATATCTTCATGCCTTAGAAAATTTTGTTGCTTTCCAGCTAAGGTGGGCGTATTTCCAAGGTGGAGGTGGACGAATTTCAACACTTGAAATTTTCATCTGCTTCTGCCTGTTTATCCATGCCCTGCTATTTATAGTAAGTCCTCTGATTTTCATATCTCTGAAGCTCGGATCGATTTGAAATTTTAAGCACAGGATCCTCATGACCTACTTAGCCTGTTCACACTGCCATCCTGAGCTGACCTGCTAAAAATAACACATTTCTGAAGGTGGTTTGCTATTTATAGCAACTGCCTGTTTCTGAGACCTCCACAACTCCGTTTGACTTGAAATTCGAATGAGGTGCTCCTCATCAGATGACCTGCTTGTTCACACTGGCCCCTGACACTGGTTTACTATTTTTAGCCAGTTTCTGGAATGCCTTACTATAAATAGTAAGTGCTCCGATTGCCTTCAAATTTTACCGGTGGATAGCTTGAAAGATGCTGAACGTAGTGGGATACACCGGTTTTCGAAAATTCTGACTTTTTACCCCTCATTTTGGGACCCGAAGCTAGAAACCCTAATTTGATTTGCATGTATATCAAATGACCTCCATTTGACCCCATTTTTGTTGCACTACTTCCTGTTTGTGATCCTGATGCACTGGACAGCTGCCGGAATGGACCTGCTAAAACTAGTAAGTCCTTGAAAACTGATCATCTTGCTTTGCATGTCACATCACTGCGTAGCTCTTGAAAAGCCCATAAAGAATCATCAGACATGCAAAGAAAACCCTAACATGCAAACCCTAAAAATAGCCTCCGAAGACGGCTCGTGAAAAAGTTCTGACCCTGGTTTGCATGTTACATTGTTGGGAAGGTCTCGAAAAACCCACAAGGAATATGCAGACATGCAAAGAAAATCTCAACATTGAAACCCTAAAAATAGCCTCTGAAGGCTGAATTCTGGAAGTCACTGGCTCATTTTGCATGTTATATCGTTGCGTAGGTTTTAGAAAACCCAAAAATAATCTCCAGACATGCATTGAAGAATTCTGCATATAAACCCTAAAATTTGCTTCAAAAGCTGAACTGCTAAAAATAGCAAGTTGTCGGTTTCAGCTCAAAATTTGCAGACGAGCAGCTTGACATGTTCTGGATGCAGTCTGACTGTTTAAACTTCAAAATGCTGGAAGAACGCCCTGAATTGAACACTTACTAAAAATAGTAAGTTGCCAGAATTTGATGAAATTTAGATGGGAGTTTGCTGGAAGCATGTTGACATCAACGTTAGTCTTAGATTTCAATTTATTCACTTCATTTGACTTCAGGTTGACCAGAGAAGTACAAACCCTAATTCTACAGACTTGGCCAAAGTTTCATGTTCAGGCTCAATGACGGACACATCCCCGGAAAGCGGATAACAGAAAGAGACAAAAAGAGAGAGAGACAAAACCAAAGCCAAAAGACCAGAATGGAGCAAAAATTAGGGGGTACCCATTTTGAATGGGGCGATGTGTGAAAACGTCACAACAACTCCAAAACGAATGACTATGTAAAATCTAGAAGTGCCAGTACAAGACAATTGCTCATCACCTCCTTGAGCTTATCAATAGCTCTTTGTGCCTCCTCTGACCACTTGAAAACACCCTTATTCGTAAGATCTGTCAATGGTGCACCTAGTTGTGAGAACCCCTTGACGAAGTGCCTATAGTAACTGCATAGGCCAAAGAAACTGTAAAACTCAGTAAGGGACTTAAGTGGTGGCCAATCAAGCATCGCCTGTATCTTCTCCTAATGAACTTGTACACCCTGTGCATTGATCACATGACCTAGGTATAAAATATCCTTCATGCCAAACTCACACTTCGATGTCTTAGCATAAAGAGACTGATCATCCATGATGCCTAATACCTCATCTAGCTATCTCAATTGGTCATCCCACGTCTTATTGTATATGAGAAGATCATTAAAGAACGCTAGCAAATACTTACGCAACTGCTTTTTGAAAATATGATTCATGCAGGACTGAAAAGTAGCAGGTGTATTAGTCAAACCGAAAGGCATGACTAAGAACTTGTAGTGCCTGTAATGACACCTATAGGATTTTTTTTGTATGTCTTGCTCGTGGAATCTAATTTGATGGTACCATGAGCGAAGATCAATCTTCGAGAAATACACTGCCCCATGCAACTGATCGAGTAGCTCGTCGATCTTGGGTATAGGGTACATGTTCTTAATCGTTTTCTTGTTCAAAGCCTGATAATCTATACACATCCTCATTGTCCCATCCTTCTCCACCAGAACTACTGAAGAAGCAAATGGGCTGGAGCTAGGTCTGATGTGTCCCATATCTAGCAACTCCTTAATTGCCATCTCAATCTCATACTTAAATTTCTTAGGATGTCTATAGGGAGTGGTTATGATGGGCTTAGCTTCCTCCTCCAACTCAATGGTGTGCTCAAAACCCTATCAAGTGGTCTTCTTGGAGGAATCTCCCCAAAAACTGTCATTTTTACCTAGTAATGACTAGATATCCACATGGTAAGGCTGGCTACTATCAAGAGTCTCCTTGGATGTAATCAAACACTTAGTTGCCCATGCAACATCCCCATGTCTAAAAATGCTCTCCATCCACTTAGCTGACACTATCTTCGAAGAACCATTAGCCATTCCCCCTAGTACAATCATTTTCTCATCTGTTGCCCTGAACTTCAGCTCCATGGTCTGGAAGTTCTGTGAATACTTCCCCAATGAATGAAGCCACTATATACCCAGAATAACATTTGTGTCATCTAGGTCAACCACATAGAAATCATTTGTGACAGTGTAGTTACCCAAAGTAAAACCTAGTCGAGGAATCCTCTGTGTGCAAGTCATGCTGAACCCATCTACAACCATCACATTGAATCCCTCAAAATCCTCTATAGTTATACCCCTTTTGGTCACCAGGGTTGAATCAATGAAATTGTGGGTGGCCCTGCTATCAATTAACATAGTAACATGTTGCCCTTGTAATACTCCCCTAACTCTGAAGGAATTGAATCTGGGAGTACTTGAGATAGTTGCAATAGCACCACTCTTAGTTTCCACCCATGGCTGCTCATCCTTTGAACTGCTATCATCACTTCCCTATACTTGTTCTGCCTCTCCATCATCCTCACTATTTGAAACAACATCAATGTAATGTACCTTCCCCTTACCCATGCATCTGTGTCTAGGCTCCCAAGGCTCCTTACAGTTAAAACAAAGCTTCTTTCTCCTCAACTCCCTACGAGCCTCGTCATCTAACTTGTCCTTCTTGGGCCACTCCTTCTGAAAGGGCTTTTTGTCATTGTTGTTTTGAGGTATGGAATGTTTAGATGAAAATTTATTCTTAGGCACTGAATGTTCCATGTCACGTTCCTATAAGATAGCATCCTGAAGTGACTCTGGTTTGAAAGCCTTGATCTAACCACGTAGTGGCTCGGGTAGACCCTCAATGAAAAGCATGATCAACCTGTGCTCTGACACTTCTGAAACCATAATTGAGAGTCTCTGGAACTCAAAAATATATGCATCCACTATACCACTCTGCTTGAGTTGTGCCAACTCCCTGAAGTGCAATTCTGGGTCCTTTTGATCAAACCTGTCTATCAACTTCTAAGTGAAGTCCAAATAGATGTGATGCTAGCATGACCCAAGGTGACTAATCCATGGTACCACCACTCGTGGGACTCACCCTCCAAATGTAATGTAGCGTACTTGATAGCTTATGGCTCCAACATAGGGTTGAGTTGGAAATAGGTGTCCAAATTATGAATCCAAGATCTAGCTGTGCATTTACTAGAGCCATCGAATGAGGGAATAAATAGTTTGCCAACCTTACGTTGCAAATCCTGATTCTGAGGGCCCCTATTATGATCCCTTGGCCTATTTCTGTATTTTATGGCACAAAAATCCTGCAAGGTCATGGCTGCATGAAACTCATCTCCAAGGGATTGATATTCCCTCAAATAGTTTGTGAATCCTTCACCCTATGCTTGCTGTCCTTGATTACCAGCTGGTTGTCCACCTAAAAACTGAGGCATGAGGAGTCTAGGAGTCACCCTACTCGTGTCCTAGTGTGACTCTGAGTGGGTATGTGTGTATTACTCCCTTCTCCATTGTTTCCATCATGTCCATTACCCCCATTACGACCATTAGTACCTCCTATACCATTATTACCAGCATTGTTCCAAGCAGCCATCAACTAAGTGAGGAGCTGGACTACGTGTTGTTGACCCCTAGTAAGGTCATTTAGGATCTGCAATGTACTACACGGTGTGACCTTTTCACACATCGCCCATTCAAGATGGGGACCCCTAATTTTGCTCCATTCTGGTGGTTTTGGCTGGTTTTGTGTCTCTCTCTCCGATGCAATCTCTTTTTCTGTAAGTGCGGCTTCACGGGGCGTTCCGTCGCAAGCTTCAACATCGAGATTTGGCCAAGTCTGAAATTAGAGTTTGGAGTCTTTCGGCCAAATTTTGAAGTCAAGCGAGGGTGAATAACTTGAGGCGCAGGCTTAACGTTGTTGTCAGTATGCTTCCAACACGCTCTCAGCAAAAATTTTCATCAAGATCCGAGGTACTTACTATTTTTAGTAAGTGCACAATTCAGGGCAATTTGTTAGCTATTTTGAGATTCCGACAGTCACACGACATTCAGAGCACATCAGACTCCTCGCGTGCAAAATTTGGCCCAGCCGGGACAACTTACTGTTTTAAGTGCCTTCGAGAGGCGGTGAGAGTTAGATGCAAAGTTTTCTTTGCGTAATAATGCGGATATTCCTTACGGGTTTTCGAGACCTTAGCGGCGATGTAACATGCAAGTCGAGGATGACCCTTTCGAGTTCAGCCTTAGAGGCTATTTATTTTTAGAGGTTTGCATGCGAGGGTTTCTTTTGCATGTCGGTGATTCCTGATGGGTTTTTCGAGCTTAACGATGGTGTGACATACAAAGGGAGGATTCTCACTTTCAGTAAAGGGAGCACTGGCGCAGCAGGTGTGTGCGCTTCCGGCAATTGAGAATCCATTTACGTCCGGCGGTGCCACCGCTTGAGAGCAAAGCGAGTTCGCATTTGATGCGCGTCTGAGCAAATTAGGGTTTCGGCCGAACCCTAAAATAGGCGTAAGCTCACGGGAATCTTGAAATCGGTGCCAGTACACACAGCGATCAGCGGCGTCGCCGGGCTATCTGCGAAAGTGAAATTCCAGGGTCAAGCGGAGCACTTACTATTTATAGTAAGTCAATTTGAAGCGGCTAAAATAGTAAATCAGGTGCATCGTCGATTAATGCGACCAACGAGGTCGCACGTGAGGTGAGGATGCGCCTCATTCAAATTTCAACTTCGTCGAGCTTGGGGGCTATCAAAACATGGAAAGCTTACTGTTACTCCAGTAAGCGCACCTTAACGAATAAAATAGCAGGGTGATTGAAAATGGCAGTGTCGACAGGACAACAGAGCTATGAGGATGCTACGTTCAAAATTTCAAGTTGATCCAATCTTCAGAAGTGCAAAAATGGGAAGGTTTACTATAAATAGCAGGGTATGAGAAGCTGGCAAGGACGAGAAAAATGGCTAAGTCTGGAACTTCATCCTTCACTTCCTTGAAAATGCGCCCATCTCAGCTGAAGGTCAAAAAAAATTCTAAGTATGAAGATCGTCCTTCTCAGAGGGCAAAATGCGCCCAAGTTGCAAAAAGTCAAGGAAAGTCAAGAACTTCATCCACCTGCCTAGGCAAAATGCGCCTACCTTGAGAGTTTGCATGCTAAAAAAATTCTAAGTTAAAACTTCATCCTGCTCCCTAGCCCAAATGCGCCCACTCTAAGAGGTTGATGAGAAAAAATTTCTAAGGCTTGGAGATATCCTCCACCACCCTCCATTTGCGCCCATCCTTCTCATGTAGCAAATGCGCCCAACAAGAAGTCTAAGGCGTTAGAATCTCATCCACCTCACCATGCTATTTGCGCCCACCTCATAAGCAAGTCAAGGAAAATTTCTAAGTATAAATTTTTTTTTTTCCACCTCACCATGAGAAATGCGCTCAAGCTAAGGAAGGAGTCAACAAGGTCAAAGGGGCGTTTCAAACTTTATCCTCATTCATGCATGAAATGCGCCCAAATAAGGGCAAGTAAAGACAAAAACAAAAAGGGGAATATTCCAAGGGAGGTGGCGTCGCAGATTTTCATCCTCCTAGGCATGTAAAATGCGCCCAAAACCAAGAAAGTCAACCAGTCAACAAGTTTCGTCCTCCTACATGGGCAAAATGCGCCCAAAAGCTGCCATGTGAAGACAAAATACCAAGGGCGTTGGAAAATGTTTCATCCCTCAGTATATGCAAAATGCGCCCATCCTCCTCTATGTCTCAAATGCGCCCAAAGTTGAGATGTGAAAGGTGAATAAAGGTAGTAAATAAGGTAAAAGGTGGGTGAAAATTCTCTTCTAGGCGTGGTGAAAGCTTGATGAATGCTAGGCGTGGATTTGAATATTCCTCTCAAGTGTGCTACATGCGCCAAGGTGGTGGGAGTCATAAGGTGTTAGAAAATTTGCTAAGGCGTGGTGAAGTGGTGTGTGTTGGAAAATATTTTAAGATGATGGAAATAAATTGTTAAGGCGTAATTTTAAAATTCTTCTAAGTATGCTAGGCGCCTAAGATGATTTTAAAATTTCTCTAAGGCATGGGAATATTTTCCTAAGTGTGGAGAAAAATGTAAAATGGTGAGTGAAGGGTAAAATGTACAAGGCGCCTCTGTGAATGAAATTTTTCTAAGTAAAGATGATACTTCTCTCGCTGGCAGGCAAACAAAATTTTCTAAGGCAAAATTTCCACAGTGATTCAAAAAAATTTCTAAGGAAAAATTTCCAGAGTGATTCAAAAATTTTCTAAGGCACAAAATGTTTTCTCCCTTAGAAAATACGCCTCGAGCTCTGGGGTGGTGGAATTTTTCTTGAAGCACAGATGAGTCGCCTGAGGTGAAGTCAGTGAATGCCAGCTCCACAAGATTGATAAAAAATTTCCAAGTGAGAGCAAAATTCTTAGAGGGGATCAAAGAACGAGAATAAATTTGATGAAAGAATAATTTTCTAAGGTTCAAAATTCAAGAAAATCAAATGAACCCGTTCGTTGGGTACCCATGGGTTCGATGCGTTCTGGAGAAAATTTTCTTCTGGGTATCGAAGATTATCGATGAGGAGTTGATTTTAAGGTCTTCCACAGCTTGTCAGGAATTCTGGGATGAAGATTTTAAATAGGCACTAGGTTGATGAGTTTTCCTAAGGGAAACTTAAAAATTTTCTAAGGCAAATGTGAAGAAAATGTGTTTTCAAGGTGAAATTCTCTAGACGATGAATTTGAAAGAAACTGCCTAGGTGAATTTGCTTCAATCCTTCGTGAAGATAGTTTCCTTGAGCCAGAGGTGGATAAAATCAAGGTTGTCGGAGCTCCAGCGGGTGAAATGAATTTCTCAAAGATGCAGTTGAAGTTGATATTGTCCGAAGGATGATGGAATTTGGCTAAGGCATGAGGAATTATGAAGATGGCAAAAGTTTGCTAGTGGAGGCGATGAACGCGAAAATCCCGGTAAGTAGGTTGAAATTACATTATGAAGTGTTCTAATCCTCTTCTCCTCGCTTGTTTTGCAGGAGAAATGTTGAGGCCAGATCAAGCGATGACCTGAAGTGATGAAGCAAGATGATATCACAACCTTCGGAGGAAGATAAAATTACAAGTCTCAATCTTGAAAGAAGAAAAGGTTGCAAGAAATTGGCTAAGTGTTAGCTCAAATGACCCTCAAGTGGAAGAATTCAAAGAACAACGCCAAGAAAGAAGATCGAGAACAGTGTGAACGCGTCTATAAATGGAATCTTCTAGAAGGATGATGGTGGACAGTATGGCGCATTTATTACCCCACTCTCCTCTGTGGCGGTTTTTAGGGCAATATTATTTAGGGCTGAGGTGGCACGATTATGGCCACTCTATTGATTGTAACCCTAGCCGTCTTTTGGGACTTGGCTAGCTATATAAAGGGGGAGTCCCCCTCATTTGTAATGCATTAGATTAGACATTGGAATAGTAGACAGTAGACATTGAGAGAGTATTAGCATTAGAATGAGATAGTGTAGCATTTTGCATAATTTGGAGGAGAAGAAAAGAAGTTTTCCTTTGAAAGCTTTTGAGGGAGAGTGTTGTGTAACACATTTATGATAATAGATCTTTTCATTGATGATGGGTCGTCTTGTCATGAAATGCTAGCAAGATTTCTTCTTCCTTTCGTATCCAAGTAGCTTAAGTTCATGCAAGTAGCTTACGTTGGTGTGTGGTGTTTTATTGAGATAGCTTCGCTTTATTCCATACCACTAGCGGCTTGTTGATGATAAGTCTGCCTTGTGTGGTCAACTGGACATTACATTGAGTTTAACTTCGGTTGTGGTTTACATATTTATATGCATCGTTCTGATGGTGTATGTATGTTAAATTATAACTTGAACATCTTTTGCTATCCCTTGAAGATTGCACCGATTTTACTGAGGCTGTCCGACGGAGGCTAGGTGAAATCTGGTTGAAGTCTATCGAAACGAAGCCCCACATATCCTGCATTTAGAGTAGCATATAAATTTCTTAGGCCTTATACCCCTTTACTTTCCGCACATTTCCGATTAGTTTTAGGAGAAACAAGCTATATTGCCAAATCATACGCGTAA
>VDFB02098244.1:0-14696 GCA_007258455.2 Sequoia sempervirens | reverse complement strand
ATACATACAGACCATACATATATATGTATGTATATATGTATGTCTGTATGTGTACATACATACAGACCATACATATATGTATGGTATGTATGTATGTACACATACATACATACCATACTTTCCATTGCACATACAGTAGGCCTCAGGTAACATCTAACATCTTTCTCCTTTGAATATGCAAACAATGGTACTGGTTAATCATTTTCTTCTGCATCTTTCATATTACAAAAATGTATGTATGTATTGAAAGCAATGACAAGCATCCTCTACACATTCCTCTAATATCCCAAGTCTCAAGTAGGTACTTATAGTTATTTTCATTTATGCAGTGTCTTCTTACTTTATACATTCTAACATTTGTTTATATTTTTCTACTTTCCATTGCACATACAGTAGGCTACCATACATAAATTTGTCATTTTACATTCTGTGTCTCTTGTTCATTCACCAAATCGATGTATATGTGTGTATCCTTTGCCTATCCTTTCAAAATGAAAACAATGGTACTAGTTATTCATTTTCTTCTGCATCTTTCACGACCCATTAAGGGTTTATTCGATGATGTCAAAATTATTACTGCTTGTTTATGAAATAAATCATTCCACTTACACTCTTTTTCGCCATGTGTTGTATATATGTATGCATGTATCTATGTGTGTATGCACATACATACATACATACATTTATATATGTATATGTATATATTTATGTATGTACATGCATACATACATACATACATACATGTATGTCTGTATGTATGTATGCACATACATACATACATACATATATGTATGTATGTATGTATGCATGTATGTATGTATGCACATACATACATACATAAATATATATATATACACATACATACATATATGTATGTGTGTATGTATGTATGTGCATATATACATGTATGTATGTATGTATGTATGTATGTATGTATGTATGTGCAGCTACAAAGATAGCGCGCGGTAAAACGAGTGAATAGGATGGGATACTCACAAAAAAACATTAGACATATGCATCAATCGGACCCCAAATGAAGATTAATTGGGGTGTAATGTGTTTGGTGTCCAGTGCTTTAGTAAGGAGATTAATATGTAGGAGTGATTTTTAATGGGTGCCAAAATGATTCTATAAGGTGCTAACATGAATTAGACCCATTCACTTTTGAGTGGATTTGAATGATAAAAGAGTTTTAATTAGATGTTAAAAGTGACATATTTAGGTTTTTTTTCTACTTTGCAATGTATATTACTGATTTTCTACAATTTATATGTATGCATATGTTTATATGAATACATGCATGTATGCTTATGTTTCTATGAATGTTTGCATGTATGCTTATGTTTGTATGACTCTATGCGTGCATGCAAACCTGAAAAAAATCACAGATATATAAGGCTTCCCAAATGAACATCGAATCCAAATATAGTGCAAAATTCAGTCATATCATCTCTAAAAACCTACGTAACTGACAACTACAAATTCAAATGCTATAACAAATTCATATTTGAAACACTACAATCAAATTGAATGCATTCAATTGTCAGATTCAAATTTCTAAATAAGAGGAATAGCAGCCAATGGCATTCACAATTTTTCTCCTCTACTACTATATTCACAATTGAACTTGATTAATTATGTGTTGTTGTACATGCATTATTTCAAAGGTCATATGATGTTTGTATGTTACTAGCCTTGGTTGTGACTACCCGTGGTTGTAAATATTTTCTTGCAGGCATGGGAGAACAAGGAGAGGTGGTGCAACAATGTTCATGGTGGGCAGTTTGGTAATTGTGTTTATCAACACACCAAATAATTAAGGATTTTTTGTTCAAATTGTTCTAAGTTTCAATTATTGTTCTATATTTTTTACTAACTAGTATATCTTTTTATTTATTTCAATAACTATTGTCCATGTTTGTTTGTTGTATTATATTTGTTTGTTGTGGCAGGCATGTCAAATGGCTAGGAGGTTGTGAAGAGCATGTCAATTTGTAAGATTACATATCAAGTAAAGTCTTTCAAGACTTTACTTTGGCTGTGACCCGATAGACATTGTGTTCATTTATAATGTTCATTTTTATTATTCATTGTAAACTTACATTTACAATTTACAATTAGATTAATTTCCAAGTGTATGTGTTCAAACATTTATAATTTCAAATAGATTAATTTATGGATATGTTGCATATAGATGTATAGTTATATGTATGCATATACTTAGTTGTGTATACATATATATGTATGTATGTATGTATGTATGTATGTATGTATGTATGTATGTATATACGTACATACATATATATACATATAGATGTATAGTTATATACGTACATACATATATATATTTATATATATGTATGCATGTATACACAACTAGGGAGGTTGTAAAGAGCAAGTCAATTTGCATGATGACATTTCAGGTCAAGTCTTTCAAGAGTTTACTTTGGCTGTGACCTGGTAGACATTGTGTTCATTTATGATGTTCTTTTTTCTTATGATGTTCATTCATGAACTTGAACAATGGGATTTGATTTATGATGGGATTTACTTATTCATTGTAAACTTACAATTTAGAATTAGATTGATTTCCACTTACACTTACAGTTACAATTTATGGATATGCTACATAGAGATGTATAGTTATATATATATATATATATATAGATATATATATATATATATATATATATATATATATATATATATATATATATATATATATATATATATATATATATATATATATATATATATGCAACAAACAAACACATATGTGAAGTTAGAATTTTCAAAATAAATTGATGTGAGAAAATACATAGAAACTTATTGAATTATTAAGTTAGAATTTTCAAAAAGTGTGATGTAAGGAAAAATACAAAGTTTGAATTATAATGTTTTCAACTTTTACCAAATGCATTATTTAGAAAACATAGAACTTGAATAGACTAGTGAGTCATATTTTTAAATCACATCAATGATAGATGAATACAACAAACACAAAACTGATTTCGAATCACAAAAGCATAGATCATTAACTTGGAAAGAAGACAAGGAGTCTTCATATATACAAAAAACACATTGGAACACATCGAATTAGATAAGTTGAGAACAGACTACCATTTAGTTCTACAAAATTAGACACTAGTATCCAAATGCTATCCAATACAACAAACTAGTATCCTTTGACTGTCCAATACAATAGACTAGCATTCAGTTTTACAAAAAACACTCTAGCACACTTTGAGGTCAAAAAGTTGACAACAAAAAATCCTAATCATACATCCACATATCTGATTATGAAGTGGTGTGTCCTTGGGGGTCAACTGACTCCGCGTCAACTGGAGAAGATGTTGAGGACTGCGGATTGTTCTGTATGGCACTTGCTATACAAGCAAGCAATGCATGATTTGCCTCTGGAGTTAGCTGTAACTATGGAGAGCAGCCTTCAGAAGACCCATTTTGTAGGCTGCTAAGAGCTGCAAAGGCTGGAGACAAAATGTTAATCATGTCCCTTAAAATTGGATGTTGACTTGGAAGAGGAGTTGTAGGAGTACTCTTACTTCTGTTTCTTTCTGCTCTTTCCGCCTGCTTTTGGTTTTCCTTCAACTGTCTAGCAATCTTTGCTTGCTCCCTTTGAAGCTCCTTTTCATGTCGCTGCCTCAGTTTCTCCTCTGCAATTTTTTTTTTTTGCAGCACGCTCCAATCTATTTTCCTCCCTCTGTGCGAGGATTGCTTCTCTTTCTACCTTTCTTTCAGCCATTTGCTCCCTTTTCCTTTGCTGCCATTCTTGGTTTCTTTGCTTCTATGCCTCTTGTTCATTCAATAAATTGAAGAAATCATCTGATGTCAAAATTTGAGACTGCCTACTAAGGCGTAGGACCCCATTGTGACCTTTGTTAGATGATTGGTGCACTCGTTGCATTGGGAGTTGCAAAAAAGTGCTTCTGCTGCCTTCTGGTTGTTGATCATTGACTTGTGTGCATGGCACATAGTCAGCCTCTTCATCACTTGAGTCATTACCATTGAGTCCATCCTCTTCATCATTTTTAGCATCCCAATTTCTCCCAGTTGTGAAGTAATGGATGACATCTTCATGATCAACATTCGGTGGTGATGGCATGGACAACCCTTCATCCACTTGAGCGAAACTGAGATGCACCCCTAGGTTCAAAGTTGCATCTTCAAATTCAAATGGCAGATTCAGACTCTCTTCATTTTCAACTACCTAATTACATGATTGAACTGTTGATTCTTGTTGAATTTCTATTGCCTCAATGTTAGACTGATTTGGGGGAATGTTTGCAGAAAAGGTTTCCAAAAACTATCCAATCCGTTCCTCATTCTAGCCTGCTATCCTCAAACAATTTTCTATTGCCATGAACTGTGCCTCTTCATCAGCTGTATCACCCTCAGTTTCTGCTCCTAATGTCATTCCTTCCTCTTCAACCACGAAAGCTTCGCTTGGCCCCATATCCAAGTCAAGTGCATGTCGATCTAATGGCCAAATTCCTATTTTTCTAAAACCAATTGCAATTTTATTAGGATTCAAAGCTTGTGCAAAAGCTTTGCTGGCAAGTGTTGCCAACTCTTCCCTTCCAATGTCAAGTTGAGGAATTGCAAAGAGCCATATATTCCTTTGTTGTTTGAAGTAGTTCTTAAATGGTGAGAACACACTAACATCAAGGGGCTACAATTTGTGGCTGCAATGTGCTGGAAGTGTGAGCAAATCTATTCCCATAGTCTTTGCTTCTTCGACCATTTTGAATGCCACATGGCTGCCATGACCGTCAAAGATTAGAAGCTTTCTGTTGGTTGGTGACACACCTCTTGGGACATTTTTTGTGAAGTGTTTTAACCATTCCACAAATAATTCTTTGGTCATCCAAGCATGCTCTTGGATTGCCATGCATGTACTTGGCTCACAATTAACAATATAGTTTCTAATGTTCCTTTTGGACTTGAACACATAGTAACTAGGTATAGCTTGACCTGCTACACTAACACAAGCTAGAACAGTGATCCATTCTCTACTTCTAGCAATTAATTGTGGAACACATTTTGTCCCTGTTTTTGCAATAACTCTCATTGCACAATTTATGCCTGCTTGCACACCTGTTTCATCGCAGTTCCATATGTTGTTGGACCCATAATTATGTTTCTAGTACAACTCCTCCAAGTTATCATAGAACGAAGAAACTATTTTGGGCCGCAGCATTATAGCTCGATCTGTGTCCACTCCTTTGGGTGTTCGAATTGTTAGATCAGGATGACTTTGACAAAATCCAACCCACCATGACCTCCCTAGTATCCCATTTGTGAATGGGTTAGGCCTCACTCCAACCATGTGGGCCACCGTTGACTTAAGTTGTGACACTTGAAGGCCATGGCCAATATTAGCCATATCTTTACACCATTGCACAATTTCAGCTTCTTCTTCGTCAGTCAGGATTGTTGGTGGCCCCCTCTTTTTTGTGGATGTCACACCATTGAGCCATGACCGCAAATTGCTAGGCAAGATTCCCCATTTGATTGTTGAACCTCTGATTGACATTCGATGGTCCTCAACATCTACAATGGCTTTTTCCATGTCATGCATAGACCAACTATTCATGCACCGATCTGGGGTTATTACTTGGTCAGCAGATGGCGGTTCCATTTCTACATCAATATTATGAACAGTAGGTTCAAAACCATCATTTTCATTGGTTTGTTCTGCATTTTCAGAAATAACTTCCTCATCCATGTTCACTACTAGCTCTTCATCAACATCTGGAACATTGAATGTCACTCCACGAGGTACTCTAGTCAAGCACGTCACACCTGATCTTTTCCTCTTGTGCCTTGGTGCCATGATTATCAATGATCTTGTACATTGTAAGTGATCAAGTGTTAGAAAAATAATGTATAAACATTGCAAAACACAGATATAAGTACAAAATAGAGGTATAAACTTTGCAAAATAGAAAACAAACCTATTTTATCATTCAAATCTGCTCAAAATTTAATGGGTCTAATTTAGGTTAGCACCTTATAAAATCGTTTTGGTGCCCATTAAAAATCAATCCTACATATTAATCTCCTTACTAAAGCATCGGACACCAAACACATTACACCCCAATTAGGGTCTGATTAAAGCATATGACTAATGTTTTTTTTGTTGGGTATCCCATTCTTTTGCATCATTTAATTTGGGTTTACATATATATATGTAGATATAGATGTATTTATATGTATTTGTATAAATATATGTACACATGTATCTGTGGATACATATAATTACATAGTTACATGTATGCATATATTTGTACATATACATATATATATATCTATATATACAATAGATATATGTATGTATATATATATATATATATATATATATATATATATATATATATATATATATATATATATATACATAGATATATGTATATATATCTTCAAAGAAAGCATTCCCCATATAGACCCAGGTTTTCAAAAGAGCATAAGAAATTAACAAGGGTTTCATAATAATAATTCCTCACTGGTAGGAATACAAAAGTGCATTTTGAGATAGATGCAGAATATTCCAGGCAAGGGTTTCATGAGATTAATTCATTAAGCACACGAATTTGGAAAAAACCATGCAAAGGTTTTGACAAAAACATATTTATTTTTAATGGGTTTGTCGATTTATGCCCAAAGTGACCTGGGTTTTTTATAGACATGTGTTCAAACCCACGAAATTCCTGATCATTTCTGGAGACAAAATCATGAGACAATCGACTTTACCAGGTCGTATTTAATAATTTAAGCACAAAAGAAAACCAAATTAACTTTTTTTTAGGGTATGTATGTATGTATGTATGCAGATACATACATACATATGTATGTATGTATCTGCATACATACATACATACATACATACATATATCACTTTATATGTATATATGTATGTATGTATGTATGTGCATACATACATACATATATACATATATATATATATATGTATGTATGTATGAAGTTGCATACATACATACATACATACATACATAAATTCAATGTGGGAAAAGGAGTGTAAGAGGAATGATTTATTTCATAAACAAGCAATAATAATTTTTCAATTATCGAATAAATCCTTCACAGGTCGTGAAAGATGTAGAAGAAAATGATTAACCAGTACCATTGTTTGCATTTTAAAAGGATAGGCAAAGGATAGACATATACATCAATTTGCTGAATGAACATGAGACACAGAATGTAAAATGACAAATATATGTATGCTAGCCTGCTGTATGTGCAATGGGAAGTAGAAAAATATAAACAAATGATAGGCTATTGTATTGGACATCCAAATGAAACGTATTGTAACAGAGTAATAGACGTATATATGTGTGTTTGTCTATGTATATACGTACATATATACATGTATATATGTATTTGTATATATGTGTATATGTTTTTAAATACATAATACACATATTAAATGCATGTATAGATATATATACACACATATACATATTAAACCCTGATAAATGACCAAAAATAAACAAATATAAATAGGTAACACATATAAGAAAAAATAAATGACAAATATAAACCCTGATATAAACACTGAAGTAAATGACAAATGAGCAAAAACACACAAATATAAATATAGGTACCATTGTTTGCATTTTCAATGGATAGGCAAAGGATACACACATATACATCGATTTGCTGAATGAACAAGAGACACGTAATGTAAAATGACAAATATATGTATGCTAGCCTACTATATGTGCAATGGAAAGTAGAAAATTTTTAACAAATGGTAGAATGTATAAAGTAAGAAGACACTACATAAATGAAAATAACTATAAGTACCTACCTAAGACTTGGGATATCAGAGGAATGTGCAGAGGAATGTGTAGAGTCTCTTTGTCGTTGCTTTCAACTTTGTAGAGAATAATATGTCAAATTGTGAATGCTGCTAGCTACTTTCCCCCTCTTATTTAGGAATTCGAATCTGACAATTGAATGCATTCAATTTGGTTGTTGTGTTTGAAATAAGAAATTTGTTTGAGCATTTGAATTTGAAGCTGCAAGTTACATAGGTTTTTAAAGATGATATGACTGAATTCCGCATTACATTTGGATTTGATGTTTATTTGGGGAGCCTTACACCTATATTTAACTGTGCATGTACCTATAGGAAATGAAATAAATACATATAGCTGCCAGGGAGTGTGTGAAAGACTGTGCATTTCAAATCCCATATAGTTCAAAGGAGATTGTGATTATGTCATTTAAAGCACCATTAGCTGTGCATGTATAGTTGTAAATATAAAATGTAGTGAGGGACAAACATTTGCAAGTGGGGGTAATTGCAATAGTAAATGATTTAAATGAAATTGTAAATGAGCCTTTTTATGTGCAAGTTGAATTCTTTTATAAATGCAAAGGCATGTTTAGCTGTGTACTATGATTGGTGAGTGACTCATTCTGTTATGAGTAGCTATTGGTGTTGTAATTTTCTATTTGTTCATAAAAAGTTTTTTAGTGGATCAAAGTTAAATTTTTTTTTGGGGGTGTAGTGAGCATGGAGGTGGCAGTTATTCAATGGGTGGTAGCTACTGGGTCTTCTCCTAGCCTCCTTTTAGAAAATGTAAGGAATCTCCACAATGGAAACTACATGGAATAGAAGGAAGAAAAGTGAAAAGCACCAGGGCCGCAAATCCTAAATGTTAGGGTTGACACATCACGACAGAAAATTGGGTGTCTTTACACATGTCTCCCACTACTTTCATTTACAAGGCTTTTGTGTGTCTTCCACGCTATTTCACATGAAAATGACACCCACTTATCAGCCTAAATAGTAAGGAAAGGAGCCTCCCCTGTAACACACCAAAATATGATGCGTACATACCAAGTTTGCAACCTTATTACTCTTCACACACTGGAATATTATGACATTAGATACTCATGAGCGTTCACATCGCAGTTCTCACTTGGAGCGCAAAATGCATGTGACTCACTGAGACATTGCAAGTCATAGCTAATTGTAATATTAGGAGTATAGATGGAAGTTTTCATTGCATATTGTCTCCACAAAATTCAATTGTCCTTTATGTTTTAACAGAATTTTATACCCTGTAAATAATTTTTATCCATTTATTTAAATAATTAAATAAGAGAAGTAGAGATTTAAATTATTAAGGATCACCTAACCAAATGTACCCATGTAGTATCAGATTTTGGTTTTAATGTATTGAAATTCTCCACCGTCTTTTGGCAAACAATAAAGATTTACATATCCTACAATCATTGCATTGCATGGGTCAAAGAAAACATGCAAATGGGAATGTCAGAAGAGGTCAAAACATGGGCCCACGTGGCAAAACAAGCAACAACAGTGCAAAGGGAGGACATAAGGAAGCAAATCAAGGAGCAAATGTGGGAATAAAAGGACAGACAGAGTAGGGCAGCAAACATAATAATTAAAGGGTTGAAGGAGCATGGTGATGGAGAAGTCACTAGCAGAGTAGTAAGGGATTTTCCGTTAAGTAAGATTCAGTGGGGGGACATATCCTCCAAGAAAATAGAATTGGTAAAACCATGGGAGGAGGAAAGAGCAGGAATAGAAGAGTAATCTTGAAAAGTGGTGAAAATAGGAACCAAATTTTAAGAAACAAAAATTTCGTCCAAGGCACAACATTTTATATAGATGAGGATTTAACTCCAACACAACTAGAATAAAGAAGGAAAGAATGGGAGAAAGTTATAACAACAAGAAAAGAAGGAAAAGATGTGTGGTTATATAGGGGGAAAGCTCAATTCAGGGACAACACAAACCATAATAAATAGGAAGGCGGGGGCCCCCAGGATCACCTCTCAATGGTAAGTTGGAATAGTAGAGGGTACCCTTGGAGGAAGAGGCCTGGGTTGGGGCCCATTGTTGAAGGCAAATATATCATTGCTCTCATGGAAACACATGAGCATGAAGGTTGTAGGATACCTAATTTTGAAGGTTATAATAAATTTTCAGTGTGGAATGAGATAACAAAGAGTGGAAAGGGGCATGGGGGAGTAACAATCTTGGTTAGGAAATAATGTGAGAGAATCATAAAGATAGAAAAGAAAGATCCAAATAACCAATACATATGGGTGAAGATAACAGATGGTGAATCTTTGATTTGGTTTGTAGCTTGTTATTTCACCCCTTATGGCTCTAAAGCATTCAAGAAAATGAATCTAGATAGAGATGACCCATACGAAGCACTAAAAATTGACATAGCAAAATATTGCGATTCAGGCAAGATTATCCTACTTGGGGACTTTAATGCAAGAACAACAAATAACCAAGCTCTTTGTTTTAGTAAGGAAGAGGGGAAAAATAGCAATCCTCTATGGTTAGAGGAAGAGGAAAATCAAAGCTGGGAAAGGGTATCTCAGGACTCAAAAGGTGGTATTTCATCTTTTGGTGTAAATTTGTTGGGTTTTTGTTTCCTCCACAATTTAATCATTTGTAATGGTCTAAGCACTTTGCCAAGCTCGGGAGCTTTCACATGTCATACCCACAATGGGCAGAGTGTGGTAGACTATGTAATTGGTTCTCAAAGTATTATTCCAAGGATAATAGAGTTGGAAATAGGGAGTTGCCCTATAGATCTTAAATCTGATCATAACCCCATTTACATTAAGCTTGGTATGAAAGAAACTATCCAGCAAAGAGCTAGTCCGCAGCTATGCAAAGGGAGTGGCCTTCAAGACAAAATTCTCCTAACCGACGAGAATCGAGACATATTTAAAAGAATGCTTGAAAAATAATTAAAGGGAATAAAAAATGTTGGCAGCCCCACTAGAAATCAAAGCATAATAAACATCGACAAGTTGATGGCAATCATTCACAAGGCTTTCATAGCTTGCAAAAGAGCCAAGGGTAAAAGGGATCCCAAAAACAACTTTCCTGCAAATCCATGGTATGATGAAGAGTGTAAGGTGGCTAAAAGGAGTTTGAAAATATCAAGAAGCAAGAAAGCAAATAAAAAACTATATGAAAAATTAGTAAGATGAAAAAAAGAGGAATACATGATTGTAAGAAGGAGGGAGTTAATTTCTCTTGGAAAGCACAATCCAGGAGGTTTTTGGAGATAATTGCAACAAGCTAGAGGTTCTACTAAGAATAGCATCACAGACATCAAATGGTTAGAATATGCAAAAATATTGTATGAAAGAGACCAAGACAAAACATACCCTCCAACAATTAATTCTAATGATAAAATTTTCTCCACAAAGGATATCAAGAGTGGTATTAAAGCTTTGGTGGTAGGAAAGGCTTGGGACATTGATGGGTTGCAAACGGAATATTTGAAGTGGGGTTTAGAGCTCTTGGCACCGCATGTCAAAAATATTTTCAGTAGGGTCATTCAAGATGGTTTCCCTACAAATTGGACCACGAGCGTTGTTATCCCTCTCCACAAGAGTGGGGATGTCAACAATCTGTCAAACTATCGCACTATAATGATTAATCCTCTATTTGAGAAGCTCTTTGGGAGCATGGTGGAGCAAAGAATCAGTCGTTGGGTTGAGAAGGAGGATAAGAGGGTGAAAGGGCAAGTTGGTTTTAGACCAAAGCTTTCTACTATTGACCATTGAATTACTCTCGGGCACATGGTTGAAATTTTTTGGGATAAACAGGATAGTGAGGTCTTTTGTTGTTTTGTTGACTTCAAAAAGGGTTTTGACACGGTACCTAGAAACAAACTTTGGGACAGAATGGAACTTGGAATTCTGGAAAAATATAGGGTTGTTGTCCATAGACTTTATGATCAAGTGAGGGCCAAAATTAGAACAAAGGCAGGTCTTTTCGATTGCTTCGAGAGTGAAATTGGTGTCAAGCAGGGCTGCCCTCTATCCCCCACTTTGTTTGGGTTGTACATAGACAAATTAGAAGAGTGATTGGACAAGCGGGGAGGTGATGGTGTTCTTTTGGCCACCTTTGTGGTCAAGTTACTGTTGTATGTGGATGACCTTACTTTAATGGAAAATTCTAAAAATAGTCTTCAAGAACATCTAAATGCTTTGGAAATTTTTTGTCAAGATGTGGGAATGCATGTCAACACCAACAAAACCAAGGTCATGATTTTTATGTTGAAAAGGGGTAGGAAGAAAATAAATTTTGAGTTTGAGGGAAACACTTTGTAGGTGGTGAGTGAATACAAATATTTGGGTCTCAATTTTTGCAAAAATCTCAAATGGGAGATTTGTAGGACAAAAAGAATTCAAGGGGGTGGAAAGCTCTTTACTTGCTCCAAAACATATGTAGATCGGCTGAGTTATGGGATTGGAAAACAAAGAAGTTATTTGGGCTACTTGTTACACTTGTGGTTTTATATGGATGTGAAGTTTGGGGTTGTAGCATGTCAGCTATGAAGTGGAAACAAATAGAAAGACTCCAAAAGAACTTAATCACAAGCAATTTCAAAATAAAAAGTACAGTCTCATATGAGATTGTTTTGGTTGAAGCAGGTGTCTTACCAATAGAAATGGCAGTGATAATTCATCTATTAGGCTATTTGTAGAGGATAGAGAATATGCGGGAACACCGATGGCCCAAAATTGTGGTGGAAGAAACATTAACTAGAAGGAATAGCACGTGGATGAAGCAAAATGTCAAGTGGATGGGAAAATGGGGGATCAACATGCAATAGTGTCCAAACACAAAATTTGAAATGAAAATGTATGTAAAAGAGAAATTCAAAAATATCATGTGGTTAAAACAGCTTGGCCGGAAAAGAGAACACTATGTTTTTCTTTTTAACCCTACTTGTGATCATGAGAAAAAATTTTACATGGGGGAAAATATAAAGTGGAAGGCTAAAATGTTAATAGCCCAGTTAAGAACTAGCTCACACCATTTGAGATGTGAAACGGGAAGGTGGAAAATATCCAAAGAGGTGTGGGAGGATAGGATTTGTTGTTTCTTCTCTTCGGGTTTAGTGGAGACAGAGTGGCACTACATTATGGAATGTAGAGCTTATGAGGACATTCGATACTTCTACTCATATTTGTTAAAAGTCAAGTCTTTAGTGGCCTTGTTTGAAGAAGAAAAGATCGATAAAACAACAAGTTACCTGATCAAAAATTCATGCCAGAAGAAACAAAATCAGCAAAGATGGAAAACATCATGAAGTAGTTTGGTGGGTCTCGACTCTTTGTTTGTTGTCTTGGCTAATGGCCCTTTCGTTTCTACTCGCGGGTCCTATAGATTGGCTGGTCTCGTGGATGTTATTAAACTGAATCAATCAATCAGCCCTCATTATAAGTCGAACCACCCCTATCTCCTCCCGCGCTTGGAGAAGCCAAGCCAAGAGCATGGAGGACGCATCAGTGTTCACTTTGTAACGGTAAGTTGACAACAGAAAATGAGTGCCAAGGATATTTTTGATTGCCCCCAACACTCCTGCATTTGTTGCCTTGAAGAACTTCTTCAATCGCGCGTTCGAAACAACACCTTGAAATGCCATTTGCCTATCTTTCGATCCCAAGCTTGTTGTGGACTCCATTGATAACAAATAAAGGTATGGAAGAATGAGGACTGCTTTCTGTTTTAAAGATCCCACCAACACCGCCAAAATCCCCAATCATTAAATCTGACGACGACAACCGCATTTACTCCCTCCTCCTTCCTAACATTACGACGACCTTCATTCGTGTGGAGCGATTGTGTGGAGCATTGGCGTACCGCTGTGCGCCTCCACATTAATTGCTATCTTCGACAGGTCATCTGTATCAATATTGCCCTCACGGTAGATGTGGCTCAGTTTGAAATCTCCCACACCTTCCAACTCGGCAAAGATACAATTTAGCCATCTACTTAACTTCCAATTGGGGGTCGAATGCCTCCTTATGGCGTTTATTGCGATCATAGAATCACCTTCCAAATGGATTTTATCGCTTCCTAATTGCTTACACAACTTTATTCCTAGCCATGTTGCTTGAAAATTCGCTTCATTATTAGTGCCAATCGAGCAAACGTTGCCCACTTTGCAAGCCTTCTCTCTCACCAGATGATCTCAGATTCACACAACTAGCCCTTGATGGCCCTGGATTACCCTGGGCTGCTTCGTCAAAATTTACCTTGATCCATCCTTCCTCCGGCGGAAACCACAACACTCCCAAGCGTAGATTTGCCTGAAGATCATCCTTCCGAGCCCTATAAATGGGGGAAATAATATACTATTATATAATAAACATTAGATTTACCAAATAATATATAAATAATAATTTATATAATATTATAATAATATAATAGAGTTAAAGAGCACATACTTGCAAGTTAATAAATATTAATATATTTATATATAGTTTAATATAATATATAAATGTAACAATATAAAATAAAAAGATACATGATAAATTTTATTTATTGTAAAAGTAACTCTTGCTTTTTACACATCCTCATGAATTCATAGAGGATTGTATTGTCTTCATATGTATTTTTTTTGTTCATAGTATTTTTCATTATAGATATCTTTCAGTTTATGGTGTTTCTCTCTCTCCCTCTACCATGTGTCAAATTCATCACCTCTTTTATTTACAAAAGTGGTCCAAAGATTTTATATTAGTTTATGTTCCATGTGTTATTACACTATTTTAAAGGGTTTTTGGTTGACTAATTAGCTACTTAGTAAATGTTTTACCAAATAAACCTCCACTCATTTTTCATTGGAAAC
>VDFB02098239.1:0-29517 GCA_007258455.2 Sequoia sempervirens | reverse complement strand
GACTAATTACCAAAAAATAGTCAAGACCACAAAAGCGTGTGCTTCAATTCACTGTGCCATGTTTCAAACCCTCCACAAATGTGTTTGACATGTTTGCCAAGAAAAAGTGAAAATTTACTAAGTGTCATAAAATGGCGATGTCACAAAAAGCATGTGCTTTTACAGCTAGAGCCAAAAGTGAGTGGCAAAAGCTTCCCAAGCACATGCTTTCCCTTTGCATGCCACTCTCAAAAGTTCATTTAGTGAAAAATGGCAAAGTATGAGTGACAAAAACTTCCTAGAAGAATATTTTTCACATTATGTTCAAAAAGTGAATAAGGACCTGAACAAATGTTCTTGATTGCCAATTCCTGTATCAGGTTTCTAGGACAGCAGTATATCAATTTTGAAGTAACTTATTAAGCTTCCATTGAGCATTCATAGATTGCTGAATTTTATTAGATCATTGGTAAATAACTTTGCTTGAATATCAACATCCTAGACATCTAGAGTTGTATTGTTAGAGCTAGTTTACATATGTAACTATATCATTATCATTATATCATCTTGATAACTATAACTTTGTTTGCTTTATCTCCTGTATTGTCTACTTTTATTATTTTATCTGAAATTGTAAAGGTTAATACATTAAATTTGGTGAGATAGCATGTCTAAAACATAGATGGCATACTTGCCAGCTACTCGCCGAGCCAAACAAAGGGCAAGTTTTGGTACCATTTACTCGCCAAAAAGAATTGCCGAGTTTCTGGTGAGTACTCACCAATTTATTGGTGAATACTCACTAGAAATTTGGAAAGTTTGACAAAAAAACTCTCCAAACTCATTAAATATGAAAAAAACAAAAAAAAAATGAAGAAAAAAGTGGAAAAATAGTCAAAAAGGTCACAATTTTTCCCTATAAATGCATGAACAATCCTCACACTTCTCACGCAGCACTTGGTGAGAAAATGATTTTCACAAAAATGTGCCAAATACCTAATTTCTCCTTAAGTGATCAAATTGTGAAAATGGTGTCTGACATGAGGTTTTGTGTGGTTTCAAAGGCCTTAATTTGGGCTTGGTGGTGGAGGGATGCACTGCCCCTTAAACCCGCTAAGGACATTGCTCCCAGACCCCCACAAGGGGCATTGCCCCTCGACCCCGTTGGGGGCGTTGCCCCCGAACCCCCACAAGGGGCACTACCCTCGACCTTGCTAAGGGTGCTACCCCTAGACCCCCACGAGGGACGTTGCCCTTCAACACCATTGGGGTCTCCACTCCTAGACCCCCACTAGTTATTATGATCTTTTTTCATATAAGAAATTTGATTACAATGATGGGATTTGGGAGTGGAGACTAGAATCAACAACTTAGACAATTATCTTTATCGCTATCATAATATCATTGATCAATGATGAAGTATCATACTATCAATATCAAAGATTCATATGCCATTATTACTATAAAATACAACATAACCTTCAGCTTTGCACAAGAAAGGAAGACAACAAATAAAAGGAGGTCATTGATTTGGTTGAGTCAGAGCCACAACTATAGCCTTGAATGTTGAGCGAAGAGCTGCAACAGAGTGCAAGGATTAAAACCTCCCCCAAGTTTTCACTAAACTAGGGGAGAGAGATGTAAAATTTGTAATATGCAATTTATGAATTATGATGATGATTTTCAAAGGAAATCATCATATATTCATAATAGTTGTCAGCTAACTATTGTATCAAGATTCTGCATGATGATGCGATTTTGTACTAAATTTGTATTCAAATGAATCAAATTTAACTAAAAACACTTTTGTACTCATTGGATATATTTTGTCATTAAATTTTACAAAAAAATGTGTCTAAAAAGAAATTTAAGCAATTTTTTAAGTTGTTGAGTTTTTTACCAAGTCGTAAATTTTAGGTCTGCCGAGTTTTTGTTGAGTTCAAGTTTTCCAACGATGATCTAGAATATTATATAGGAAATTCGCATTTAGACATGGCACATATCCTAGTTGCATTCATCTAGGCAAATTTTTGTTTTGTTAAACAAGTTAGTATTAGTAAACATCCTAAACATCAAAAATACAAAAACATTGGAAAACTTATAAAATCAATACATCAGTTAGTCATTGTCATTTCATCCCTACATATTCATGATCCATCTTAACATTATGAAGTAGTGGCAAGAAGGTGCTATCCGTCCTCCTTTGGCTTTACTCCTTGAACAACACGAGGAGTTCATAGAACAGCTGAAAACTCCCATTCCACAATTGGCATCAAGGCTTGATCCTCCACCCTAGATGACAGACCCTCAACAAACATTTCCAAGAATGGCTCCCATCATTATATTCCTATTGCACCATGAACAAGCACAACTAGAGAACCAAGAGCATCATTGATCGATCTGTAGGTCTTTGGTCCTGACTTTAGTTACTTTATGTTACTTATTGATCAAGACCCTTGCAATTGATCTTGTTTGGCCACAAAGCATGGTGAAGCCATTAAATCCACCTAGTGAACTCAAACTCCTAGAAATGTAGACAACACTTCTTCCATTCACCAAGCCAACTTGAATTTGCCTAATAGGATTCATGCTTGCTCTCAGTGTCTAGTCCTAGAGCCTCAAATTTAGGTCTTTCTTTGGTTCTTTATCTAAGACTTTCCCACTTGCTCTAGTATGACCCCAAGAAGTCACAAGGTGTGGGAATTATCTCGAAATATTTTCCACATACATGTAGTACCTAGGCCAAATCTAGAGGCCTAAGGCAAGGCCCTAGGAAAACCCAAACTAAACCTACATCAAACTAGTTCGAGTTTAGCTAGGGTTCCCATAGAACCTAATAACAAAGCTCTTCAATCCGGTGGTCATGATAAACTCTTCATTGTAATGGTCATGATCAAGAGAAATATTTCCTAATTGTTCTAGTACAGTTACTCATGTCATGTAGCCCATCTTGCTAAAGTAGCCCTTATGCACAAGGAGCAATAAAAAAAAATTGGTCCATCATCCAATGTCTTTGTATATCCATGTTCATGGTATGTTTTGATTAGTAAGCATCTTCAATATCTCTCTTATGACTTTTATCCTTCATGTTACCAATCACTTCTATTAGTCATATCATGTCTAGTGTGGATGTATATATATATTTGATGGCTTAGGTAAACCTCTAGGCTTTAATAAAAATGGGTGTCCTCTTAGTGTACACTCAAAGGATCAATAAGTGGATAATATGTGTTGCCAAATGAAAGTGACCAAAGCATGTAATACCATATATTGATATAAATAAAGTATGAAAATTGGCACTTACTTGTGGGGAACTTTTTGACACAAAGGACTTCATTGTTGAATTTGAGCATCCACATCACAAGATTTAATAGCGAAAGGATAAGCATAGAAAGATGAAAAAACTATAGCACATCAAATAGGATGCAATGCTTCAAATCTATAGTGATAGAAAATTTTCCTCTATTCTATCTTCAAACTTATGTTAGGAACAAGTATATCCTTTGATGAAGTCCATTCTTATCAAGGAATAACGTAAATTTGGCATAAATTTCAAGGAATTCAATGGTATTGATAAAAATTGAATAGGCAAACTTGCACTAGTGTAAAAACAACTAAATGGCATTCTCAAGTAAAGTTGAATAGTTCACCCAAGTTTAGTCTTGATTGAAAATTATGTGTAGACTCAAAAATGGTTAAGAGGGACTAAGCGAGGCTAAATAATAAATCTCTGGAGGGAAAACACGAGACTACAAAGTACAAAATGCTTGAGTGTGTAATGACCCCCTTATAATTTTTCTCAATTTTTTCACAATCAACACTTCAACAATGGCACCCGTCAGCGTTAGCATAATCAAATCAGCTAATGGAAGTAACCCTATGCCAAGAATGTTCACTCAAACCCAAGGTGGGTGAGGTGATATCATATGGCGTCGGGGATCATTAGTAACAAACTAAATGAAAGTACAATGCTGGAAATGTAAATTATGCAACTCGACCACTTATTCAACGGGAGTGATTTTGACGGCTCAGCCGATCAGCATGATGTAGAATGCAAGTACAAGGAAAGTAAAGTAATGGGCGGCTTGCCGACCCCTTATGCTTGTTCAACGGCCAGTACAAAAAGTAAATGTTGAAAGTAAGACGGCGAGGCCTATCTCTTCCACTAAGAGTGTGAATTACAAGTAAAGAGCATAGACGGCGAGGCCTGTCCCTTCCACTAAGAGTGGGAAATACAAAGTAAAATGCAGAAGTAAGATGATTGAATCAGTACTATTGATATCAGCCTTACTATATGATATAATCTGCAAGTTACAATGAGAGTTAGGTATCCAATAAGCTCCACTATGAAAGTAGATGATCCCCAAACAAGTACAAGCTAACCAGCATAAGAAATATAGCCAAAATGACTGAAATATCAGGTCTGATATAAAATTGCAGCAAACTGAAAACTCAAACCAGCAAGTACAGATTTCACCTTTATGCCCGTAACTTCGCCAATACTACTCCGAATGATGTGAAACTGAATGCAAATGACTCCTAGGAGCTAGGCGACCAAGTTCTAGCCATCAAACATCACCAAACAATCCAAAATGTTTTAGCTCGCTTCCCAAGGCAAGTACAGGCAAAGTGCAATCTCCAAGAAAGGGGCGACCAGCAAGATAGAATCCAAGACTCCAAAATAAAATCTGAAACTTTGCTAGAAGGGGCGCCCAAGGTAGACAAAAGCATAGGACCAATACCCAGAACCACCAAAAATTGTGCAAGGAGCAATGAGTGAAAATGTATTTCAGCCAGGCACCACACCAACATCGCCAAAACTGATAAAACTCACCAAAATTAGAAAATATCACATGAAGCCATCTCTATGAAGCTCTATTTGCAACCTCTAAATGAAGAACCAATCTCAAACCAGCTAGGTACTGTTAGTTTTAGGATCAGATTTAACAGAAAGTAGAAAATGCAACACATAGACAATGAACACCACATTTACCCTAGGAAACCCCTCGTTCTCAAGGGAGAAAAACCCAGCAAAATATATCTGTTATATAATAGAAGAAATAAGAGCATAAATATTCTTACAACTCAAGCCCAACACAAGGCCGAATTTGATACAATGAATAATAGCACCTCTCCTAGATGCAAAGATACAATTGAATATGTTTCTCCTTGAAATCGATTTGCTGCTACAAAATGATGGTCTGCTGCTAAGAGTGCTAACTTTTGCTGCTTGCTTGATGCGAATTAGAGAGTGAATGATGTGTTGTTCAAATGAGATGAAATCACCTTCATTATATACAAGGATAGGTGACCTTTCCACTAGGTTGGCCCCCTTAGGAGATAAAGGATTTAAAATATTATTTCTTACAAGAAGGCCAACATGCCTTAAACAAAGGGAAAATAGCTCGCGAAGCTATAAAACACTAACACTCCCTCTTAGCTAGGGAGGTACTTTCCAGATATCTACGTTATGGAGTCTCTCAACATGACACCCACAATGGCTACACTCATTTGTGGAAAGCTCAAAGCTTCATCACAGAGTCTCTCAACGTGATGTCGTCATGGAGTCTCTCAACATGACGTCCACCATGGCTACTCCCATGTGTGGAAAGAAACACATGTACAAGTGTTCATCACGGAGTCTCGCAACATGATATCGTCATGGAGTCTCTCAACATGACGTCCACAATGGCTACTCCCATGTGTGGAAAGAAACACAAGTACAAGGGTACATCATGGAGTCTCTCAACGTGATGTCGTCATGGAGTCTCTCAACATGACGTCTCATCTCATTATCAGAGATGAACAAGGGCTCGCACCTCATATTTCTCCGTCTCAGAGAAATATACACTACAAGGGCTTTCACCTCATATTTCTCCGTCTCAAAGAAATATACACTACAAGAGCTTTCACCTCATATTTCTCCCCGAGAAATATACACTACAAGGGCTTTCACCTCATATTTCTCCGTCTCAGAGAAATATACATTACAACAGATCTTCATGATGATGTGACTCCCTCTGAAGCTCCAAGTACTTGCATCAACCTCCTCGTCCAAGGTTGCCTCTGTTGGTTTGTCAAACTCCCTCTGAATGTTATTTCCTCCTCTTCGAAGAAACTAATCGCAATCTATATGGGTTCTTCCTCTTCGAGAGATGTCTCCAGTGAAGTTATGTGCTACCAACTTAGTCCCATGGCTGCAAGTTGTGTCTCCATTGATATCATGTTAGTTCATTTCTTTAGCCTGCGTGACTTCCTCACAGGATGCCTTAAGCTCTTCCTCCCTTGAATTCCTTATGCAGTCTCTCATCATCCTTTTGCTCCTCGATCTGTCCTGGAAGTATTTTAGAGAGATTACTAATAATTCATAGAATCAAACTACCCCAAAGAGAAATATCCAAACCAATGCTAGAAGCATACATGATTCACTATTCCCAATGTTAGTGCATGAATTATTATTAACTACATAAAATTTATTCAAGGTACAAGCATAAAATACTTATCTCTTTATTGTTGGTACACCATTGAGCTAGACCTGTAGTTGTGTCTCATCTTCGCCACCTTTAGTGTTTACTACATAATCGCATCTCCTCTGATAGATGCAGAGCACACACAATGCTAGCAATCTCGAAATCCTCTAGATGTTCCTATAGCTGAATGAACCTGACAATACCACTGATCACAAGTATATCTCAGCACACATTGAAGTTAGAATCATCTACGAGCAGGATCATCGACAAGTATTCACAGGTTTCGCCAATCTTCTCGACACACAAGTCAATTTCCTTTCAGACACTTCAACAAGCTGTGTTGTTTCTGACCCACTCTCAGCTAAACTGTATATGTTCACAAGTCATTCCTCTGCCTACGATTATTGGACAAGTGAACACAGCATTATATAACTTATGCCATGCCCAATATCGAGGTCATGTATACACTGGCAACCATATTCTTTGATGTCGTTGTAGGGAAGTATGACTTTGGGACACTTCAGTGAAGCATTCCAACATAACCGTAGTCGTCAAATAATCCCGTACTAAGCAATGTCCAAACACCCATGATCATCGCGGCATTACATACACCCGATATTACACGACACCAGAGATACGGTTGCAGAGATCTCACGTGAATAATGTAAGGCCGTTGTTGGTTGTCTTGCAAATGCTCACGACAAATGTTCTTGATCACTAACGGTGCCAAAGTGAATGAAGTGAGAAGATGAATATTTGTGCGGCAGTGTCATTCACGATTCCTTGAAACAGAAATAAGACGCCTCCGTGAACTCCCACGTAATACTCATGCCAAAGAGCCTTTGAAGGATTGAAACAACTTGACACGACACAATTTCTTCCAACAACGGTATGATACACCAATGATATTACATTCATTTTGTCCAAGCAATCACTAGTACAGACATAATGAGTTTCAGATAATGTATAAATAAACCCAATAATTCAAACCACACTTCTTCCCCAAACGGCATATAAGAATCATTCCGCATAGCCAATGAGAAGTATGCAACCAAATAAGAGTCCGATAATAATAATATCAACAGATAAACGCTTGTGAATATGCCCACACCAATTAGCACACCCGGCAATGCTCGATTTCCTTGCCAGTGGATATCCCGAACAATGCTTCCAGTCTCTGAAATTGCCGGCGCGCTCCTTGCCAATAAAATAATTTCACACGTCCTCCATATATAAGCTAATAATCATAAAGAACGAATCACTAGTAGCCATTCAGCATCCTAACACCAAGGAGTTAGCTGCTCCACCTCAAACTATCGCTAAATGAATTATAAGAAGCAATTTCATATAACTGATGCAATTATTAAATCATGCCATCGGCTTATGCACTCTTTCCTTTATGCAGTTCACAACCCCTACAATTTCGTGAGAGGTTAACCTCATTTCATCTGCTTAGCCAAATCTGATCGGATTTCCCCCCTGAACCCACTCTGATACGATGTTAGTTTGAGGATCAGATTTAACAGAAAGCAGAAAATGCAACACATAGACAATGAACACCACATTTACCCTGGGAAAACCCTCCTTCTTGAGGGAGAAAAACCCAGCAAAATATATCTCTTATATAATAGAAGAAATAAGAGCAGAAATCTGCTTACAACTCAAGCCCAACACAAGGCCGAATTTGATACAATGAATAATAGCACCTCTCCTAGATGCAAAGATACAATTGAATATGTTTCTCCTTGAAATTGATCTGCTGCTACAAAATAATGGTCTGTTGCTAAGAGTGCGAACTTTTGCTGCTTGCTTGATGCGAATTAGAGAGTGAATGATGTGTTGTTCAAATGAGATGAAATTACCTTCATTATATACAAGGATAGGTGACCTTTCCACTAGGTTGTCCCCCTTAGGAGATAAAGGATTTAAAATATTATTTGTTACAAGAAGGCCGACCTGCCTTAAACAAAGGGAAAATAGCTCCCAAAGTTATAAAACACTAACAAGTACTATCTCTCAAGTAAGAAATTGATAAGCTAGGAGGTATGCATTCCTCGAAGCAATGTGTTTGAAATCATTTCAGCAACATTTCATTAAGATAAACAATGGATACAAAACAAAGAGCCCAGCACTCTTATTTATAGCCTTTTCTCAACTCCAATTCAAATCTTCTTTTCCCTCCAATTAGGGCGCCCAAGGTGAAATCCACATTTTCCTTCAATAAACTGTAATTTGTATTTCATTAACCTCCTCCATTTAGGCATCCAAAAGAACATAAGGAAAATACTTAATATTTATCCAAATATCTTCTCCAAAGCGTCCCTTTTTCATGAAGGCAAAATACTTTATTCAAATGCAAATAAAGTATAATATTGGTGTCCCATAAGTTAAGTGAAAATAAACATTATAAATCACTTAAATAATGTCCTTTATGAAATCGTCCATTATTGCAAAGGAAATATTTTCACTTAAAACATTATCTCACCCAAATAATAGGCATCCTCCAACCTTAGCCAATTATTTCTCCAAAATATTAAAATATTTTACCTCCACAAGTGAAGCACCCAACTCAAGCTCAGACCTACCAAAAATAGCTCCAAGAGTGTGGGATGACCAACTACTCAACTGACCTGCCAGAAATAGCCACTGCACTAAACTGCTGAAAAGCTACTAAAAATAACACTGCCAAAAATAGTACTTACTAAACATAGCATACTGCAAAAAATAGTAAATTGTTCTAAACTCATTTAGAGCACAAACCGGGCAGCCGTCGTAACTTACTAAAAATAGTAAGTCCAGAAAAGTTCTCTAATTTAGTTGAATGTCACATCATCGCGAAGCTCTCTGAAAACCCAGAAGGAATTCAGAATCAGAACTGTAAAACTCCAACATGCAAGCCTCCAAAACTGCCAAGGAAACAGCCAAAAATGCAAGACTCCAACATGCAAGCCTCCAAAACTGCCAAGGAAACAACCAAAAATGCAAATCATTATCTCGTCATGCATGTTACCACATCCCGAAGCTCTCCAAAAACCTAGAAAGCTCCACCAAACATGCATCAGAAAAACTCGCATGAAAGCCTTCAAAACCTCCTCTGAAAGTGGAAACCCTAATTTCAGCTTGACTGGCCTATGGGCTTCCGGAAATAAGCTATTAAACACATAAGAGCGTATGACTAAAATGGGGACATTACATAGTGCCAAAGGAATGAACCCAAAACACACTTATAGCACCTACTCATGATCACAACTATGCAATTGTTCTAGTCAAGCTGACATCATTGCCATGATATATCATGATGGGAGATGGAATGCACCAAAAAGCATCTTGACATAACATCTATCAGTAATCCGTATTTGTATCCGTACATAAGATGAATTTAATGTCTTTTAGGCCAAAATGGTTCGTAAGACCTATCAAAATATATCTATTTAGATAGAATATTGTTGATCATCTTTGTGATAAATTCCCCATGCTTTGTTTGATTGTTTTGATTTAACATTTCAGGTACTCGTTGGTGATTCTAATTGTCTATGCAATTGAGCTTAATATTGTTATAAATATTCTTTGTTCCCATGAAGTCTTTGGTTGGCTCCATCTACCATTTCAATGTGTCAATCATGTGAATTGTTTCCTAGTTTAGCAATCCTAATTTTCATTTTGACATTAGAGACCTGAATATATGTGTGAATTTTAGTATTTTACCTAGATGTGTGGATATGTAAAATACCCTCCACGGATGTATGAAGTTTTTGCAATTATCTCAGTTAGATAGATGTTACATTTTATCAAACTCAACACATTAACATTGCATTCTTAATAATGAATTTCAAAAGGGAAACTTATGCAAATCTAGTAATCAATCATGACATTTCATTTCTCATATATTTGACTAAATAAGTTCATATAAGAACAGAGAAACGTTTGACTTCTACATTCTCAGACTGAGCATTATTACATGGCAGTTTATAAGAGTTTATGCTCAGAAATATGCAACAGTTGAATGTATTTGCAATACTTATCAACTAGCTGTTAACAGCAATAGATGCAAACATTTAAATATATATTCCACACCTCGAGAACATCATGTCTGGCCCATGAATGCATTCACAACTCTCAAAAGACTGTGTATAATGCCCAGGAAATGTCACGCATCAGCTACAGCCCCTCTCACATCCTCCTTACAGCCTTGCAACCTTCTTATATGCCACGCAGCCCTCTAAACACTGGTAATAGGTAATACTGACAGTATGAAACACTTGAAATAATCGTTCGGCCTCCAAAAGCTCACGCGACCCCCTGAAGTAGACTCCACGTGACTGGCAAAGCTGATAGGCGAGGGTTTATGAGCCACACATCATCCTATTGGACCTGCAGCTTATCAATATGAACATTAACCCCTTATATCTCCACGCCTCTACCTGAAACTCCACGTCCAGGCTCAATATTGTCCAACGACCCCTATAGAAACCATTCCATCACACTCAGCAACTTTGACCTCTAAGTTATAGCAAGGTTAAGGTGTCCAAACTGAATAATATATTCTTCAAGAACCTGTACGCCACATCTCATCCAACCAATAGAATATGTAGGAAAAGCTCAGGAGGAATATCCCAAACTCTAGTCACTAGACAAACCCTTGCAATAGATTTACAACTGATTGATATTAGATCCACAACTGATTGATATTGCTTATCACAATTTTGTTTCCGTAGGAGACTTACAAAATTGCAAATATCATCCAAGTAGAAGACCTTAATGATATCCTCCACGAACCAGCTAGGGTGGAATCGTTTCACCATTGAAACAGGATGCCCTAGGGTTTCCTTGTCCCCAAGACCAAGAACTTCGAGAGCTCTCCAAAAGTGAAAGTGAGAAATAAAACCAAGCATAGAGAAAATGAGCTTCGAAAATCACTTTTAAATCCCTCACTTTAATTTCCCGCTCAAAATATAATAAAGTGACTTTATTAAGTTACTTTTTAATATTTCTCCAAAAGTCACTTTATAAACATTTAATTAATTATTTAACATTGCCTTTTTAAGTTTACTTTTCCTACCAGGTATAATTAAACGATTAAATAAATTAATTCCCCTTTTTCTTGACTTTAGCCTACTAGAATTAAATAGGCTAAAATGTCCTCTTGGGTGATCACTGAGAAGGGGATATTACAGTCCTCCTTTCCTGAGATTGCTTTCCCTCAAGCAACTGTAAATTGGGATGTTGCAGTATCTGCTCCCCCTCCCAAGTTGCGTCCTCAACTAGCAAGTCTCTCCACCTGATCATATACTCCTTAATCACCCTGTTCCTCAATCTCCTCTCTCGAGTATCAACAATCTCCTCAGGAACCAAAATCAAATGCCCTTCCTCATCCAACAGAGGCAACTCTGTTGATGAAGTAACCTGCTGCCCCATTGCCTTCTTGAGGCACAAAATGTGAAAGACATTGTGAATTTTTTTCTTCTCTGGCAACTCCAACTCATAGGCCACTTCCCCCACTCGCTTGGTAATCTTGTATGGACCATAAAACCGTGGCTTCAATTTCTCAGCACCACTTCTCTTCAATGAAGACTGCTTGTAGGGCTGCAATTGTAGGAAAAGCAGATCTCCCACCTCAAAACTGTGCTCAACCTTGTGCCTATCTGCATAGGTCTTCTACTGATTTGTGTAATGTCCTTAGCAAAATCTGACTTTGTTTTAACCTTTCTGTGCCTTGGACATTTCGTCAAACAGTTATCTTGTAAAGTTTGAACTTGTTGTTTTGAGTTTTCAGTTTGCTTTGCTTGTTTTGTTTGATGAAAAGATGCTTGGAAATGACTTGATAGAGATAATCTAATGACTGAAATAATATAGAATGCAATGCTAAAACTATATGCAGCCTTTTAGTTAATGTATATGACTGAAATATCATGAGAGATGCTCCTAGACATTATCACAAACATTTACCATGCAAACTAATGATTGAAATATGCAAACATGACAATTGACATATTGTCAAACAATTGAGATGCAACCTTATTCCTCCTTTTATTGAATGGCTGGTCTGATTACAATGAATGCAAAAATATGCCAAGACTCTTGGCTTACAATATCTCAAATGATGCACCTACAATGGTAGCGATTTTACATGTGATATAGTAATGCATGAAATGTACCAAACATAATGAAAGAACCTGGAACCATATGCTGATATGACAGATATATTGGCAGCCTTGCTCACAACTGAGAATCCTTCAAATTGCTGAATCGTTCTTTCCTATAGGTGCCGCCCCTGTTCTGAAATGCAGCCTTCAATAATAAAATAGAGAAGCCTCCAAACGGTTCCAAGCATCACCAAACATCATCGCCATGGTTCCTAGATTGGAGCGATCCAATACCAACATAAAATCGATGCAAGGTGAGACAGCTGTGAACACAATTAAAGTCTGAAAATCGTCCTTCTTGCTGACAGCAGTATGACTGTAAATATAAATCAGAATGTAGTCTATGCCAAAATTGTCCTAGAATGAAGAGATCGATGCTGCCCCAAACTACAAATGATCTTCAATGCAACCCCTAATCGTCCTTCACCAAATCGAACTAGTATGTCTAAATGATGAACTCCAAAATTTTGTACTTGTAATCTTCTAAATCTACAATACAAAACGATTTCACTTGAACTCCAAAAATTTGGCCAAAGCCCACAAAATTTGCACAATGAAGACTGAATTATCTCCTTCTCTCAACTCCAGCTAGGATTGATGTCTCACAATCGAAACCGGTATCTTAGGGTCTTCAAACCCTCAGGTATACTATGAAATTCTCCAATAAGCACAATGTAGAAAACCTAGATGGATTCTTCCACAAATTCCAGCTAGGGTTGATCTTTCAGAACCGAACTTAGTACTCTAGAGTCTTCAAATCCTCAAGCGAGCTAAGCATACAGCTTCAGCTTCTTAAATAGATTTCTCATTCACTTTTCCAGAAGCTTCTAGAATATAAATTATTTTATTATTTGACTTTATGATATAATATTTATTTTAAGTCACATAAGTCACTTTATTATTAAATTAATTAAAAACCAAGTCATCCCTTTTGATATAATATTTTATTGGAATAACTTAATAAATAATTAATTTAATATACCTCCAATTCAAGGACATGACATTTTGTGCCACCTATAAGTTCTCCTTAAGAGCCTTGAGAATATCTTGGCTCTCTTGTATCCAATCCTTGGCTTTAGGAGCCTTGTTATCCCCAAAAGCCAAATCCAAAAATGACAGTGCATCATATCCATATAATGCATGGAAAGGTGTCATACCAATCAACATGTGGTAGGTGGTGTTATAACAATGCTCCCCCAAATGTAATCACTTAATCCATTCTCTCTACTGTCCCGAAACATAATTACGTAGATACCCCCCAACCCACTTATTTCCTATCTCAATTTGGCCATCTATCTGAGGGTGGTAACTCGTACTCACAGTCAACTCAGTACCTGCCAATCTGAACAACTCCTGCCAAAATGCACTCAAGAACCTGTTGTCCCTATCATTGACTATGTACTTTGGCAACCCATGAAGTCTAAAGTTCTCTCTAAAAAAAAACTTTGCCACCTACGGTGCCTTGTACTTAGAAGAAATAGCAAAGAAGTGAGCAAATTTAGTCAGCCAATCTACCACCACATAAATGCAATCTCTGCCATGAACCTTGGGTAAAACAGTGAAGTCCATCGAAATACTCTCCCACTTCTGCTCAAGAATGGTAATGGCTGCAATAACCTCGTCAAATGAGTATGCTCTGACTTGTTCTGCTGACAAGTCACACACTCTCTCACATACCGCAATACATCATCCTTGAGGCCCTTCCAAGAGAACCTCTCTCTAACCTGTTGATATGTCTTAAAGTAACCCTGATAGCCTACTAAAGGAGTGTCGTGTGTAGCTCTCATTATTTTCTCCTTGAGCTTGGATTCTGGCACTAAATAAATCTTGTCCTTGTGGAAGATGATATCATCCACTACCCTATAACGATCATCCTAGACTTGTCCATCCATCAACTCGCAAGAAAATTTGTTCTTGGAGTACTCCACCAATAGATGAGATTTCCAATCTCCTGAAATCTTTGTAAGGGAGCAAGTTGTTGGTTTCCTGGAGAGGGCATCTGCAACAGTGTTTTTCTTGCCCTTCACGTACTCAATGTCAAAATCGTAGGCTTGTATTTTGCTCACCCACTTCTACTGTCTCTCATTCAAATCCTTCTGCTCCAGGAAATACTTAAGACTGTTGTGGTCAGTCCTCACCATGAACCTCCCACCTACAAGGTATTGTCGGAACTTCGCCAATGCATGCATTATGGCAAGCATCTCCTTATCATAAATAGAATACAATCTCTTAGGCCCCCTCAACTTACGGCTCTCAAATGTAATCGGATGTCGGTTCTGCATCAACACTACTCCTATGCCCTCACCCGATCCATCACACTCCAAAACAAATGGATGTGTAAAATCTAGAAGTGCCAGTACAAGACAACTGCTCATCACCTCCTGAAGCTTATCAAAAACTCTTTGTGCCTCCTCTGACCATTTGAAAGCCCCCTTCTTCGTGAGATCTGACAATGGTGCGCCCAACTGTGAGAAACCCTTGAGAAAGCGCTTGTAGTAATTGTATAGCCCGAAGAAACCGTGCAACTCAATAAGGGACTTAGGTAGTGGCTACTCTAGAATTGTCTAGATGTTCTCTTGATGAACCTGTACACCCTGTGCACTAATCACGTGACCCAAGTATAAAATATCCTTAAAGCCAAACTCACACTTTGAGGCCTTAGCATATAAGGGATGATCACCCATGATGCCCAAAACCTCATCTAGCTATCTCAAGTGGTCATCCCAAGTCTTACTGTATATGAGCAAATCATCAAAGAACACCAGTAAATACTTACACAACTACTTGTTGAGAATATGATTCATGTAGGACTGAAAGGTAACAGGTGCGTTAGTCAAACCGAAAGGCATGACGAAGAACTCAGTGCCTGTAATGACACCTGAAAGCTATCTTGTGAATATCTTGCTCACAGACCTTGATCTGATGGTACCTCGAACGAAGATCAATCTTCGAAAAGTACACTACCCCATGCAACTCATCCAGTAACTCATCGATCTTTGGTATAGGGTACCTATTCTTAATTGTTTTCTTGTTCAATGCCTGATAATCTATAAACATCCACATTGTCCCATCTTTCTTCTTCACCAGAACTACAAAAGAGGCAAAGGGACTAGAGCTAGGTCTGATGTGCCCCATGTCAAGAAGCTCTTAATCGCTTCCTCGATCTCATCCTTAAATTTCTTAGGATGTTTATAGGGGGTGATTATGATGGGCTTAGCCCCCTCCTCCAACTCAATGGTATGCTCAAAAGCCCTATCAAGCAGTCTCCTTTGAGGAATCTCTCCAAATACTTTGTCGTGCTTACCCAGTAATGACTAGATATCCACATGGTAAGGTTGATCACTGTCAGGAGTCTCCTTAGTAGTAATCAAACACTTTGTTTCCCATGCAACATCCCCATGTATGAAGATGCTCTCCATCCGCTTAGTTGACACCATCTTCGGAGAACCATTTGCCATACCTATGAGCACAACCTTTTTACCATCTGCTGCCCTGAATTTGAGCTCCATAATTTGGAAGTTATGTGAATACTTCCCCAATGAATGAAGCCACTATATACCTAGAATAGCATTTGTATCACCCAGGTTCACCACATAGAAATCATCTATAACAGTGTAATTACCCAAAGTGACACCCAGTTGAGGAACCCTCTGTGTGCAAGTCATGTTGAACCCATCTGCAACCATCACACTGAAACCCTCAAAATCCTCTGTAGGAATACCTCTCTTAGTCACCAGGGCTGAATCAATGAAATTGTGGGTTGCCCCACAATCAATCAACACAGTAACATGTTACCCCTATAATACTCCCCTAACTCTAAAGGAATTAAACCTAGGAGTACCTGAGATAGTAGCAATGGCGCCACTCTTAGTCTCCACATGTGGCTGCTCATTCTTAGAACTGCTATCATCGTTGCCCTGTGCCTATCCAGTCTCTCCATCATCCTCGCTATTAGAAACAACCTCAATGTAATGTACCTTACCCTTACCCATGCATCTGTGTCCAGGCTCCCAAAGCTCCTTACAATTGTAACAAAGTTTCTTTCTCTGCAACTCCCTATGAGCCTTGTCATCCAACTTGTCCTTCCTGGGCCACTCCTTCTGAAAGGGCTTTTTGTCTTTGTTCTTCTAAGGTATGAATGGCTTAGATGGAAATTTACTCTTAGGCACTAAATACTCTTTGTCATGTTCCCATATGATAGCATCCTACAGTGACTCCGGTTTGAAAGCCTTGATCCAACCACGTAGTGGCTCGAATAGACCTCTATGAAAAGCATGATGAACCTGTGCTCCGACACCTCCAAAACCATAACCGAGAGTCTTTGGAACTTAGAAATATATGCATCCACAGTACCACTCTGCTTGAGTTGTGCCAACTCTCTGAAGTGCAATTCTAGGTCCTTCTAGTCAAACCCATCCATCAACTTTTGAGTGAAGTCTAAATATGATGTGATACTGGCATGACCCAATGTGACTAGCCCATGGTACCACCACTCGTGGGCCTCACCCTCAAGATGTAAAGTGGCGTACTTGATAGCCTCTGACTCTAACATAGGGTTGAGTTGGAAATAGGAGTCCAACTTTTGAACCCACAATCTAGCTATGCATTTACTAGAGCCATCAAATTGAGGAATAGATAATTTTCCCACCTTACGCTGCAAGTCCTGATTTTGAGGGGCCCTATTGTGATCTCTAGACCTATTCCTGTATTTTATGGCACAAAAGTCCTGCAAATTCATGGCTGCATGAAACTCATCTCCGAGGGATTGATACTCTCTCAAATAGTCTATGAATCCTTCACCCTAAGCTTGATGTCCCTGATTACTAGCTGGTTGTCCACTTAAAAACTGAGGCATGAGAGGCCTAGGAGTCACTCTACTCGCTGCCCTAGTGTGACTATGAGTAGGTGTGTGTGTGTATTACTTCCTTCTCCATTGTTTCCATCATTCCCATTGCCTCCATTATGACCATTAGTACCTCATGTACCATTATTACCAGCGTCGTTTCTATCAGCCATCAACTAAGTGAGGAGTTGGACTACCTGTTATTGACCTCTAGCAAGGTCATTGAGGATCTGCAATGTGCTACCTTCAGGTGGTTCATGTCTATCACCCATGTTTTCTTCTTTTGTTCATGAATCTGAAGAAAATAAGTCATTTGCTTCTTCCCTTTCCCTTCTTCTATATGTTATGTAGGCTTGATCTTCTAGATTCATATATATTCATGTGACTAAAATCAACTGAACACTCTGAACATACAGGCTAGCAGGAAGACCAACTCTGATACCACTATAAAATACGCTCCCCGGATGTATGAAGATTTTGCAATTATCTCAGTTTGATAGATGTTCCATTTTATCAAACTTAACACATTGACATTTGTTGGCATAACAATTAGCACCTCTGGAGTGCAAGTTGGTACGGACAGCTATGCACAGTGCATAATGACTTCTCTTCAAATTAGGAGGGGAAGCTCCCTCTTTTGCTGATATGCGTTAAAAAGTAAATGATCTAAATCCTATCTTTTTGACTCAGCTAGAAGAGGCACAAGGTTAAGGAAACCAAGAATGTTGCAACTAAGGGTTTTCTCTAGTTTTACAGATCCTAACTACAAATAAACTAAAAGCTTTATCCAATCTCCTCAAGAAAACAAAGCATGAGGAAAAAGGAGCAAGAATGTTTTATACGATAAACTCTATAACAGGATTTCCAAGGAGGAGGGACCCCTATCCAAGGTGTAGGCTGATATGAAGTTTATTGGGCATGACATCAAACGATAAGCTGAATTACTAAATTTCCAAGGAGGAGGAACCCCTATCTGAGGCGTAGATATGCAACAAGCCTATTAGCAACAACACTTAAACAATAATTCTTCTTCCCAAATTTCCGAAGTTTATTAGGCATGACATCAAACGATAAGCTCAATTACTAAATTTCCAAGGAGGAGGAACCCCTATCTGAGGCGTAGATATGCAACAAGCCTATTAGCAAGAACACTTAAACGACAATTCTTCTTCCCAAATTTCCAAGGAGGAGGAACCCCTATTTGGGGCGTAGATTGAAAGAACAACTATTAAACATAACATAAGATAGCAAACTAGGACAGAAAATTGCATTGGCGAGACACACACAATAAACGATCAAACTAGCAACTCTGTTTAACTAAGATGAACAAATACCATAATAATAACATTCGGGCAAGGTGGCACAGCCATTTATTATCACAGTAAAAGCTCGTGAACAGATACAAAACAGCAATATTTCAGGCAAGGTGTGTAATGTCCCCATTTTAGCCACACGCTCTTTTGTGTCTAATAGCCTATTTCTAGAAGCCTGTAGGCCAGTTAGAAGTTGAAATTAGGGTTTCCACTTTCAGAGGAGGTTTTGAAGGCTTGCATGTGAGATTTTTTGATGCATGTCTGGTGGAGCTTTCTGGGTTTTTGGAGAGCTTTGGGATGTGGTAACATGCATGACAAGATAATGACTTGCATTTTTGGTTGTTTCCTCGGCAGTTTTGGAGGCTTGCATGTTGGAGTTTTACAGTTATGATTTTGGATTCCTTCTAGGTTTTCAAAGAGCTTCGTGATAGTGTGACATGCAACTGAATCAGAGATCTTTTCCGAACTTACTATTTTTTGTAAGTTGCGACGACTGCCCAGTTTGTGCTCAAAATGAGTTTGGAACAACTTACTATTTTTAGCAATATGCTATTTTTAGTAAGTACTATTTTTGGCAGTGCTATTTTTAGCAGCACTTCAGCAATTCAGTGTAGTGGCTATTTCTGGGAAGTCAGTTGAGCAGTTTGGGTCTTCAGCACTTCTGAGCTATTTTTGGCAGGTCAGAGCTTATGTTGGGCATTTCACTTTTTGAGGTAAAATATTTTAATAAAGTGAAATTCTATTAAGGCAAGGTGGACACCTTAGGGAGAAATAAGTTAATTTTATTATTGACTTTCACTTTATTATATTTGGACGCCTATTTGAGGAGATATGTATTTTATAAAGTATTGCACTTTAATACTTTTGGGATGCCACATTATACTTTATTAGCATTTTTTGATAAAGTATATTTCATTCTTGGAGATGGACGACTTGGGAAAGAGGTGAAATGAAAGGTAATTTGGAGTTTATTTAATATTTCTAAAGTCAAAATATTGCCTTGAGGAGATGGATACCACCTTTGGAGAAGGACATTATTTTATTAAAAGATTTATTTCCTCCTTATGTGGGACGCCAACTTGAAGGAGGGAAAAGGTTAATTTAAAATTTAAATGTCTCCATGGGATTTGGGCACACTTTCTAGAAGCTTCTGGAGAATCATCTCAAAGTCTATAAAAGGAGGCACTTGCTCTCTCATTTCTCATCCATGAAGAAATTATAATGTTATGCTGCCCAAATGGTGAGTGGTTTGCTTCGAGGAATGTATACCTCCTAGCTTGGACTTGGTTTCTTACTTGAAAGATAGCAACTAGCTAAGTTAGAGGCTGTTCTTAACTCTTGAGAGCAGATTGAGCATATTGTGATAGTCTTTTGATGTTTTCTGATGTCTTTTGGTGTGTTTTGTCAGTTTACAGGTTGCTGGTTTGGGTGTAATTGAAGTTGATTTTCACTCATAGCTCCTTGGGCGAATTTTGTTTGGTTCTGGGTATTCGTCATATCTCTTCCTTGGCTTTGGGCGCCCCTTTGTGCAAGTTTTGGGATTTTCAGTGAAGTCTATGATTTTATCTAGCTGGTCACCCCTTTACCCAGCAATATTCTTGCCTGGGAAGTCATTGAAAAATTTAGAAAAAATAATAACACCAGTTTGTTGCAGTTTCTCAATTCTAGATTGGTCACCATTTTCCTAGGAATGCATTGTATTTTGTTTCATGTCATTCGGAGTTGTTTTGAGAGAGTTATGTGCATTTTAGTGAGTTTCATAGTTGCTGGTCCGTAGTTTTAAGTTTGCTGGTTTGTCATTTCAGTTTGTCGAAGTTGGAGATTTTGGTGTGGGTTTTCATAGTAGATGAGTCTTTGATGCTTGGAGATAATATAATAACATTTGCAGCTTCTTATGCAGCTTTGAATACTGGCTACTTGCAGATTTTGATCATATTGTAAAGTTGTTTCAGTAGTACTGATCAGCTCTTTATATTTCTGCATTTCCTATTGTATTCCCACTTTTAGTGGAAGAGGATGGCTATGCCGCCTTGTTTACTTTCAGTTTAATCAATATCATTCCCACCATTGGTGGAAGAGACAGGCCTCGCCGTCTTTACATTTTGTACTGCATTACTCATTTGTTGATCGGCTATGCCGTCAATCTGCTCCCGCTGAATAAGTTGTCGAGTTGCATACTTTACTTTCCGGCATTGTACTCATTTCATTTGAGACTAATGATCCCCGGCACCATGTGATATCACCTCTCCCACCTTGAGTTTGAGTGAACACTCTTGGTGTAGGGTTACTTTCAGGAGCTGTTTAGTTTATGCTAACGCTGACGGGTGCTTGTTGAAGTTGTTATTGCTAAAAATTGAAAAAAATTATAAGGGGATTATTTCAAGGTGGCGCAGCATATATTACTTGTGATGAGACCTACTGTCTCTAACCCTGCCTTATTCTGTCCCAAAACTCAGTTTGAATGGTTTGGCATCTCGTCAAACACTTGGCATGATTTAGTTGAAAAACAAGGAGTATTTCATTTGCAACACAATACACGTTTGGGGTCCAATACCATGTTATTCTACTGATCAAAATGTTTGATTTATAACATATGCATACTCAGAAATTAACATCAGACTTGAAAGATTACAAAATGACCAACTGTATGCAAAGTAAGCTATCCAATTTTTCCTGTTCAGAGCTTAATACTTTTTCTGAGCATCAATGACAACGGAGGTAACATCCTACAGTGCCCAGTCTAGCCAAAACAATGAGTACCAAGGCTTTACAATGTATAAAGAACTCAGATTATAAACTGAATAAGTAATTTGATCAGATTTTTTTAAGACCCTAGACATATGGGAGGTTTTTGGACTGATATGACAGCGTTTGAAGTACTCAGAATTGAATACAATTTTCTGTACATGACATTACATAAATCTGAAGGTATTAGGGACTCTTCAACAAGCTGTCTTATGAGTATTTAATGCCCAAAATGGACTCACAGCCATACAGTATTAGCAAACAGCATGTATAATGACAATTAATAAGAGTTTCAGACTTGTAACCATGCACCTTAGTGACTGCAATGACTTGGAAGGAGCAGATGATCGCCCAGAATGATGTTTCAGACCTGTGCCTAGGCTGAATGACCTCCCATGATCTACTATCAGGTGCTTGCTGCTGTTTAAAGATGAATGGAGGTCTCCAAAGCCAATCGTCCTCCTTCAAAACTCACGTCCTCCTTTCTAGAACTTGACCAGCAGATGCAATATGTAGTCAACTCAGAAATTATTATCTTTAAAGAACAGATCAGTATTAAACCCTTGCTTTAATATTCACCATGTCATTGTAGCGCGGGTACTATAGCTCAGTACTGTAGCGTGGCACTATTCACGTTCACTGTAGCGGGCACTGTAGCAAATCACTGTTCACGCCACTGTAGCAGCTCACAAAAATTCTGATCTGCAAGTAATAATCTTCAAAACCCTTGTGAAACTTCACCAATTTGCACAAATGAAAGGACTAAATTATCCTCTCCTCAATTTGCAACCCTTCAAGAGATATTTCACTCCCTCAGTTATGCTATCAATAGGAAGTTTTCGTTTCCTATGATCAAACAAGAAAACTGCGAAAGCCCTAGGCTCCACAAATAAAAATCAATCAAAATATTATTCATCAACTGGATATCGAGAATGAGCTCTTACCCCTCTTTTTATTCTTTCCTTAGGAGAGCTCAAACACCTTCCTGGCCAATGTGGGATAAAAGATTTATTCCCACATTAAATTATTCACTTAACGCACTTTAATATATTAAAGTGACTTTATTATTATAAAGTTACTTTATAACTTTATAATAATATTAAAATATTAAATAAATCACTTAAGTCACTTAAACTTTAATATCTTTTGATGTACTTGTCTAATTGCTAAGCGTCTGAGCCAGGAGTCGACTCTCCCTGTTCTCCATGTGATCAGATGCCCGTCTAAAAATAGAAACCCTGAACAGTGACTTACTATAAATAGTAAGTATGTGAAACTGAGTCTAGAAACAAGCTGCAAAGGCCCAATCAAGGTGACACTGCCAATATGCTCTGCTCAGGTGTCTTTCTATTAATAGGAACCCTGACTCTCCCAAAATAGTAACTTACTATAAATAGTAAGTGTGCCAATCTGAGTCAAATAACCTATGCAAAGGCCAAAACCTGAATCCAGCTGAAGAGTAATGTCTCTAATCACCAAGTAACTGCCACATGGGACCCTCTATCTAGACATATTAGCCTACAAGGGTCAGGAATAGGCTAAATCCACCAAACTCCGATGCTCGCAAAATGGGGACATTACATTACTATCCCGTGCAAAAGTTAATTACAAATGAGCAAATACCTCTTATTTATAGACATCAAAGGTGTAGGGAACCCTAAAATCACCTTGAGTCAACTACAGTCTTACAAGCATGCAAGATTTTATTGCTAAACCTAAATAAAGGAAACTATATAGTTAACTGGAAAACTACCAAGTTAACCAAAACAAGACTAAACTAAATGGACATGTGCAACATGCACATCCTTATTGAAATGAAAACTAAGAGAAAACTCCAACTATACATTGATGATTCCAAGACAGACATAGCATGAAATGTGGAACGAGTTAACTCGGAAAGAAGCATCGAGTTAACATTGTGTCTGATGTCTATCCTAAAAGGTGGGACGCCTGGGGTTCAAAGCAAGTAACCCCTCCATGAGGTTGTTGACTGCATCACCATCTAGAGCATTGATACTTTGTGTACACTGTGTCTTTGCAGCATCTCCTCACCGCCTGTGATCTGGCTCTAGAGTTCTCTCTACTTTTACTCTCATCAAATAATGCTGACATGTAAGTTGATCTAACGTATAACCAATGAATCCCATCAAGATCCCACCGGTCTATTCTATTCTTGGCATGACTGCCCTCCTTGTCTTTTTGCTCTCCAAGTAGACTATACTGTTCTGAACAACCCTACTTGATCTCTCTTTGACAAATGAGTATTCCTTGGCAAACCAATCGACAGCTGGAAGTAGTTGTGTATTGTTGTGACCTATTTCACACATCGCCCCATCGCAAATAGGGACCCCCAGTAGTTTGCTTTTTAGGGTTTTGTCTTAGCGTTGCAATTTCATAAGTCCATTTCTTTGAGAGTTTGGAGTTAGGTTTTTGAGAAATCATCTGAGTCAAATAGGGAATTCAGCCTCAGAACAGTGTCTGGACATCGTCAAAGTGCTCAAAAGGCCCGGAGGACGAAAAATGCCATTGCTTAGGGTCAATTCTGACACCTATTTTGTGGGATTCTACTTTTTTGCTTTTTGCTTTTTTGATTTTTGGTACTTTGGGACCAATCCGGGAAGCAACTTTTCAGCTTGCTTTTTGCTTTTCGCTTTTTGCTGTTTTCAGCTTTTTTCAAAGTTGACCTAGGATTGGGTCCCTCAGGTCATAGCAACAACGTTCCTATCTTCAGAATAAAAAATTTTGTCTCCAAGTATAAAAAACAAGGTAAAATCTCCAAGCGAGGTTTTGTTCCAGATGTTCTAGATAAAAGCAAGAAGCTCATCCAAATGTTAGGCAAGGTAAACATGGCACAAGCATCATCAAGTCCACCTAGACATGAAGAATGGATGGAAAAAGAAAGACAAATTCTGCCATGCACATGATCTAGCCAAGGTGAAGTCCGCCTAGAGGAAGTGTCAAGATGTCCAGCCACAAGGTCAAGTCTGCCATGAAGATGTCCAGCCACAAGGTTGAGTCCGCCTAAAGGAAAATTCACATGGCAAGATAAAGGCAACGTCCGCCTAGAGGAAGCATGCACATTGTCCAAGAGAAGATGAAGTCTACCTTGTCCAAGCAACCACCAAGTCCGCTTTATCCAAGTAACCACCAAGTCCGCCCAAGGTAGCAATGTCCAAGCATTGGAAAAGTCCGACTTGTCCAAGGAAGAGCAAAGTCCACCTTGTCCAAGGAAGCACAAAGTCCGCCTATGCAATGTCTAAGCAATCATGAAGTCCGCCCAAACATGGCATGAGAAGTTCAAAGTCCGCCCTAGGTCAAGAGGAGATGGCAAAGATTTGATAAAGTCCACCCTAGCACAAAAACTCCAAGTCCGCAATGAAGCCAAATGACTAAACCATGCTAAAATCCGCCTAGGCAAAATTGGCATGAAGACAATCAAGTTTGCCATGGACAAAATGAAAGTTCACCATCGTTGGAAGATGATCAAGATTGAAAAGATTGGAAAGATAGAACTCAACACTTAGAATATTTTTATATTTTTCCAACACTTAGGAAAATTTTCAAATTCAAGAAAAATCTAAGAGATTTTGTGCCAACTCGTTCAAGGAAAGGATATTTTGGCTAAGGATGGTGCCATGGTGAAAATTAGAAACTTTCTCTTGAGAATTTTTCAATGAAGATTAAGTTGTCATTTCAGAGGAAATATAACAGTGTAGGTTCGACGAATCTGAAAGAAAAAACATGAAGTTGCTAAAATCATCGAACTCTTCAACTCTATAATAAGTTTAACTTGTCACTTTCAATTCATTCTCTCCAAAGTTCGATTGAGAAAAGGGTTTTGGCTCTCTCAAGGTTAAAGGTAAATTTTTGAAGGAAGATTTTGAAGATAAAATAAATTTTCAAAAGTGGAGAGCAGAATGATGCCATGTCCCCTTCTGACATCTCAGAGGATAGGATTGGCCTATCACACTCCACCCTCGTAGGCCGACATAGATCGGATAGAGGGTCACTTCGGAGCTTGGCTCAGCTTCACCGCTGAGTTTGATCAGTTGTGTCTTTCGCTCGCTCGACGGAGAATTTGCTAATTGTTATTTTTAGTAGCTCTGGCAGTGGCAGGGGACCACGCTTTTTAGTGGCTGTGGCGGCATCAGGAATCACTTCAGAGTTCGTCAGCATCAGACGGATCAGTCATCGGGTTAGAAACAAGGAAGATATTAATATTTGATCGTATTGATTAAATATTAATTAATTAATGTTTATAATATAAAGTTATAATTTTAAATTATAACTTAAGTGATTGCCTTGAAGGGTGCGCCCATCATCAGAAGGGGCCAAAAGTGACTATTAAAATATTATAAAATATTTGACGGAGAACTATGGAGAAATTAAAGAATTAAAAGTCAAATATCATTTAAAACCCTATTATGGTGGAAATCGCACTTTTGTGAAAGATAAAGGGTTTTGCATTGGTAATTGTGCCATTATGTGATTATTGAGTTTTGAGAACTGATCAAATTGATCTGAGCCTGAGACTTTAGGGTTTCGCGTTCAATTCCTTGGGGAACGAGCCATCTCCAGCGGAAAGCAATTCAGAGAGTGTGCAATATCACTTGATCTATTGCCTACAGAGGTTTTCTTATTCAGAGAAAACTACAGAGCTTCAGAGGAATTAATATTGTCAGAGTTCTTCAGTGTTTTGCATTCAGAGATCATCTAATAACCTGGGCGCACCATATTCTGAGACACAGGCATTGATTTGAGGAGGCCGTACCAATCATCAGAGCTGCTGTCCTTGGCCGTACCTTTACCAGGCCGTACCATCTTGCTTGAGCCGTCTTTGCTTGGAAGGGAAAAACGCCTCACTCTTCAGCTTCATATCTTTCCCAGTATAGGCGCACATATCTGGGGCATCATTTGCAATCATCAATCAGAAGGGAAGAAGCATTATTTATTTCTGCCGTACCATTCTGTACCTTCAGCCGTACCAGCAAATAACAGGTTTTTCTTCAAATTAAATATTGTTATTCTTTGATGCATGTGCCAGATCTTAATGTATTGTTGCCAGTTAAACAAATAAAAGCTACGCCTTCATTCTTCAGAGTATTTTCTTTGCATGTTGAAGATCTATCAATTTTATAGCATTTATTATTATTTTCTGCAAAAAGCCGTACCTTCATTAATTGCATCAAAAACCAAAAAAATCACAAAAACCCAAAAACGTCAGAAAAACATTAAATTTCAGTCAAAAGCAGTGTCAGGGGGAAACAGGGGTTTCTACAGTGGTATCAGAGCTTGATTCTGCCATCCTAGGGTTTAGCCATCACATGCAGCCAGAGGAATTTGACACATACAGGTATTATACATGTAGACGTGCCTTGATTGAAAGGCAATGCAGTTTGAGCAGCCAGTCAGGAAACATGGCTGACAGGAATGACAGGGCTGAGAGATCTGATATACCGAGGACAGAGATCCCACAAAATAACAGGGATCAGGATGATGCTGAGGTCTTACTCGCACTCAGGGATATACGTGCAGGTCAGAGACAGTCGACTGAGGTATTGCAGCAGTTGACAGTGGCTCTACAGAGATTAGGGACTCCGAGGAGACCGTCACCACATCGTGACGATGACAGGAGTGAGGCAGGGTCACGGAGAGCACCTAGGACTATATCATGGATAGCAGATAGGCCTACTAGGCCTACATTCACGAGACAGGAGCCCGATGAGGCTTTACCAGGTGATGAGCACGAGGATTTGTTTGCTGATAACCTTATGGCAGCGAACGAGGAGTGGGAGTTGATACCTCCTGCAGTCAGAGAACGGATCTCTTTTGACCGTTTTGTTACACAGAGGCGAGAACATAACAGGGCTCGACAGGATTGGAGACCCCGGCAGCAGAATAATGACCTCAAACATGCAACTAACAGGCTTAATTTGGCAATGTTTGATGGTAGTGGGAAGATGACTGCCCAAGCTTGGATTAGCAAGCTTGACACATTCCTTACTTTGCGTCCGATGGCTGAGCGAGACGCTATTAGATATGCTACACTGCACCTCGAGGGAGTAGCATACAACTGGTGGCACCATGGCATGGTCACCTTACAGCACGACAGGATTACTACCTACCAGGAGTTCGTGGATAGATTGGTAGAGAGGTTTGACCGGAAGGATCCGGAAACCTACTTCCGAGACTTAGCACAGTTGAGGCAGAGTGGCAGTCTCGAGGCATATATCAGTGATTTCCAGAGACTATCCGTCATGGTCCCGAGCATATCAGAGAGGCGGTTAGTAGTTCTTTTCATGGAGGGTTTGACCGAGCCACTGAGAGGCTGGATCAAAGCCTTTGATCCTCCGTCACTACAGGAGGCGATGAAGAAGGCACGTAACATGGAGTTCGCAGCCCCGGCAAATAAATTTAACTCCAGAGGTTCTTCATCGTTCCGAGACAATAAGGGCTTTAATAAAAACAAGGAAAAATCTGATTATAACAAAGACAAATCAGATTATAAAAACGATTCTAAAGGAAAATCAGCGTTCCCACCTTTAGATCGTGAGGCCCTGAATGACCTTCGCAGGAAGAAGCTTTGCTTCTACTACAAGGGACCGTATGATGCCAGTCACGATTGTCCTCTAAGACCTAAGGGCAAGGCAAATCGTGTTATGTGGGCATATTATGAGGACTCAGAATCAGAAAATTCTGATCAGCCAGAGCATACAGATGATTCAGAGTCAGAGGCTCCAGAGCAGAGAGCAGAGGTAGAGCCCGAGCTTCAGGTACAGGAGGCCCGTTTGTCTAGCATCCAGCAGGAGGGTTCTTTCAGGCTCCGAGGTGTATTAGCAGGTCAGAGGGTCATTACCCTATTGGATACAGGAGCTACACATAACTTTATAGATGCTAGATTCGTTGAGAAACGAGGACTTATCACTGAGGACTTCGAGGGCATCAGAGTCAAAGTGGCAGATGGGTACACTTTGAGATGTGAGCGCATGATTCGAGATCTCCCCTTACGCCTGAACAATTATGAGTTCAAGGCTGATTATTACGTTGTTAATATGGGAGACATTGACTTGGTATTGGGAATGAAGTGGTTACACTCATTGGAGGAGGTAACACTTCGTCTCAAGGATATGGAGATTTGTTTTGAGGCTCCATCGAAGACCGCCATTCCCCAAGGCACACGATGCTCTAATCTTTAAAACAATTTCCCTCACCGAATGGAGCTGCTCATGCGCCATGACATGGTAGATGGGCTGCCGAAGTGTCACGGTTAACCTTTGCTGTGAGGGACAGCAAAGCCGTATATCATCCCCGACATTCGTAAGACTTAATCAAGCATGATAAGGTGTTCGATATTCCGCCGTAGACCTCCGTGATAGAGGGACATAAGGCATCACAGAGCCTATGAGGTAAAACCCGCCATGATAACTCCTTACAGGCATCCTAAAAGATTAAAGGATGAGATCAAGAAAACAATTAAGGAGTTAATTGCTATGGGTCACATTCGACCTAGCAAATCACCGTTCGCCTCTTCTGTTGTTTTGGTGAAGAAGAAGGATGGAACGTTACGCATGTGTATTGATTACAGGGTCCTGAATAAGAGGACAATCAAAAATAGATACCCGATACCGAGGATAGATGAGTTGATTGATGAGCTTCATGGGGCATGCTATTTTACGAAGATTGATTTACGGTCGGGTTATCATCAGATTAGAGTCCGTGAGCAGGACATAGAGAAGACAGCCTTCAGATGTCATTGTGGGCACTTCGAGTTCGTAGTGATGCCATTTGGGCTCACTAACGCACCAGCCACTTTTCAGTCGACGATGAAAAGAGTATTTCATGCATTGCTGAGGAGGTTTGTGTTGGTTTTCTTCGATGACATCTTGATCTATAGCCGGACTTGGCAGGAGCACTTGGCACACTTGGAGACAGTGTTGAGCATTTTGGAGAGGGAGTCCTTGTACGCCAAGGAGTCCAAATGTGACTTGGGGATGACCGAATTGTTATATCTTGGTCATATTATC
>VDFB02098238.1:0-10834 GCA_007258455.2 Sequoia sempervirens | reverse complement strand
ACTTAGATCGCACAAAGCGCAAGGGGAGAGGATACGCACTCAAAATGGACCAAAGAAAAAATCACATAATTCAAGCACTTGTTCGTTTTATAGCTTTCAAAGCAATTGTGAGTTCGTTTTAAAGCACCAAACTTGAGTGTGAATTTGCTTTGTTCAATTTTAGTCCCAAAAAACAATGTCTAGTCAATTTGTATGTTCAATTTTAATTCCAACTTTGAAAACAAATAATGATCTAGTTGGCCTAAAATAGAAAAATAAAGCATGAAGTGGAAGCCCTTAAGCATTAAAAAACGCTTGGTTGATTAAAAAATGCTTTCTTAATTCCAAGTCTGATTTTCTTCATCTCCAAGATTAGTTCAAAGATCATTTCCCATGTTTCAACATTGCAAGTCCTTTGTGGGAACAAAATCACTCCTCCTTTTCCTATAAAAAAAAATGAGATTTATTTTAATGTTAGAAAAGAAGAAAGTTTAACACTTGATATTCATATTGCAAAATAATTAAAAAAACATTTGACACTTGATATCCATGATAACAAGGCTGCAAATATGATCAAAACATAACACCAAAGCATTTGTTTAATGTAAGTAGTCAAATTCAAATAAATGGCACTATAAATCAGCTTCAAAATTTGAACCTTAAAAAATAAAAATAAAATGGCACTTACTACCGCTCCACAGATGACCTGTATGCCACATAAAGATCAAAGACAAACCGGTTTAATAAGGAAATCCCAAGATCAAAAGAAGATGGATTTTCAAATGTTTATTTAATTGAAGCATTTATGAGAAAGTCTCGAAAGATCTTTTCAAATCAATGTGCATTCGTAAGCATTTTCATAGGGAACTTTTGTCAAATAATATAGCTGAAAAATGCTTTGGCAGACAAATACGCAAAATGTGGATGCCTCGACCAGGCATGGGAATTATTAATAGAATGTGTTAGAAATTCCAGTCTCAAGGAACACGGTGATTATAGGATATGCGCAAAAAGTAAGTGTATTGAACCGTGCCATAAATATCATTGAATGCATGTAGTTGGTGTGGATTTGAAAATACAAACTTTCAAACAAGGAATTTGGCAGATGATCAATCACGCCAAAAGTTTTGACAATAATGAGCAGGTGTAAAATTGATTTCTTTAGTCTTGGACCAGCGACCCACTACCCTACTCATTTGACAGAACGTCTGAAAGAAAATGTTAGCTCGTGGAATGCATTGATTGCAGGATATAAGGCTTTAGAAACTTTTGAACAAAAGCAAAATGGCAGGTGCAAAGCTGATTTTTATCGTTCTTTGCCAGCATAATGATTACGTGACCTTCACACTTCTAATGTTTCCTTGCTCTCCTCCTGTCATAACCGCCATTTCCATTCTATTCTAATGAAGGCCACTTGAAAACGCAATAGAAATAGGCAAATAGGAAATACACATAGACAAAAGCTACTTGAACTTGCATGCAAAACCCCTAATGACCTTTGAACTGGTATGTGATTGGTGCTTTTAATCTTGCTCGCTAATGGTGGAGTTTTCCAGCACAAATGAAATTTATTTCACCTGCATGATTTCTTCGATGGCGAATGTATGTAATATTAGCAATAATCCACAATAATAATCAAATCAATAAGATCTCCTCTAACTAGACTGTGCAAAGAACATATTGCGGCCTAGTCAATTAAATGCGTAGGCTGGTTATCAGATATACTTTTGCATTAAACATCCTATCAGATATTTATTTGCCCTTTGACTTCGGCACATTAACCTTTATTGGCCTACTTACATTTTTTGAAATGGCTCGCTTGCATTCATTTTAAATGGCCCATTAGGTAATGACAAAAAAAAAACAAAAATAGAAATAGTAATGACAGAAACAACCACCACCAGCCGTAGTGTAATTATTTGTTTAAAATTAGAACCTTGAATAATAGCTAATGACTGGAGATTCGCCTAGCAATTCAAATAGTCTGACAGAATAAAAGAAAAAAAAGTGGATCCTCAGGATGATTATAAAAGGTTGTCTCTACTTTGCAATCAAGAATGATGTTAACTTAAAGATACTTTGAGCAACCCATGTTGAGACAGTCAGAAAGATACAAGCCCTTCATACATTCAAATTAAATTTTCATGCTGACATTTATGGTGCTCGACATACTATAGGAAACATCTATTCTATTGGATATCAACAAGATAGTAGTTTAATCAGATATCAATAAGGAAATCAGTGCTTTTACAAACCTGCGCCTCCTATCACATACACACCAAGCAATTTTATTGAAGACAAGAATGCATTGAATCATTAAGTGAAGGTATTGAGCACAACATATTTTTTTTCTTTTTCTTTTTTTTATCACTAGCACTAAAGACTATGCGTGTAAAAGCTAGCAGCAATCAATATTTCGACATGTTCTCCTTCTAGTGCCATAATGTAGACCCTAAATCTGCATTTTGCTCAAAAACAAACAAGTATGAGTATTGTTAGTTAAATCAAGAAAATCAGATATAGAATCCCTATGAAATAATTGCTCATGTTATCTATGCAAACAAAGTAAGTTATCAACATAAGCTAAGTGAAAGCATGAGAAAAACAAGAGTCAAATTCTATCCCATAGTGGATTGGTGTCACATGTGCTAGTGACCCTTTCCCAATCCTTGATCAAAGCTTAAGATAAAAATGCTATGAAGAAGGTGGAGTGATGATGAGCAAAATCAGTTCTCAAACCAAGAGAGTGACTTTGCATAAAGATTGTGGAGGTTGTGAAGGATTTGATAAGAGATGAAGCCTCTATTTTATAGATTTTCAAAATGCTAAGTGTTGAAAATGGACCAATGTGGGACAAAGATCAAGCCAATAAGATCAAGCCAATGAAAGAAGGACACTTGTCAAGGATGATAGCCACATGCAAGATTTGTGAAGAGTGCTCCATGAGAGGGAGAATTTGAATTCAAATTTGAGAGTAAATGCTATGTGGGGGACAAGAAAATGAGCAATAAATGCACTGTTGGAGGAACAAATCAACTTGCCTTTGAATTCAAAATTGAGGGAATATTCCCCATAAATGCCATGTTGATGGAAAATCTTGGATTTAATAAATCAATAAATTGATTTATATGTGCAAGTGGCTAGATCTAGATAATGCAAGTGGGATGGGATTAACATTTAATTAGGGTTAGATTAAATAGATGATGATTATGTTGATTTAATGTTGATTAGGTGAGTTGACTTTTAAGACTTTGATAATTGATTTATTTGAATTAGAAAATGATGGAATATGATTTAGGATTTTATCAAATAAAGTCCCCGATTTATTTTATGAATGGGATATGATTATGCATAACATAATTTGATACACTTACAATAATAATTCAGCCATAGCTCTCTCAAAAAATCCATTCTTTCATAAGAGAAGCAAGCATATTGATACCAGGTATCACTTCATCAGGGAATTAATTAACAATGGTGACATATTTTTAGAATTTTACAGATCAGAAGAGCAAAGTGCAGATATTTTCACAAAGGCACTAGGAAGAGATAATTTCATTTTTCAAAGAAACAGATTGGGCATGGTGGACAGTGCAGTTATGTTTAAGGGGGAGTGTTGGAATGTAAACCTAACTACTGCCGTCACCACCAGCCTGCTACCGCGATATCACAATAAATAATGGTACCATTATGACATGAGGAGACCCCCATAGCATTTTGGTTTCATCTTCACCAGCCCGCGCTTGTCATCAAACCGTTGCCCGTGATATCGCAATATGGGTAGTTACCCATTGCAATACCTCGGGGAACCTTTTTGAGCCGCCTCCGCCAAAGGATATTTCGTAATACGGAAATTGATATTTAAGTTTTAATATTAATGTAAAGGACACTTTATTAAATACGTTTTGTTCAGGAAAAGTTAGTTAGGTAATTTGTAATAAATTTTATTTGTGCCCTCCCTTCCGTGAATGTTTTTCACGTGACTTTAACTTTTAACTATTTTTATATAAGTAATTTACTTTTGAAGGGAATGTGAATGCAGAATACAAAATTAATGAGCTCTCATGTTGAAGATTTTTTTAAGTTTTAATTTTTCTCAGGAAAATTCCTCCTCGCTTCTAGCCTTCACCCATATCAATGCTTCAACTTCTACTCTATTAAATCCTGCAGCAAGAGTACACAGTCAAGTGGATCAGGCAACCCATTTTCATGTAAACAAAAGTCAAATAATATTATTATTGTGAATATTATACCTACAGATGAATATTATTTGTCTATCTTTTCTTCTACAGATGAATATTATACCTACATTATTGCCATTATTTCTCCAGGCTCAGTCAAAGAACATTCATCAAACGTATAATCTTTTTGTCCATAATCTATATAGCATCTGCCATGGATCTCGCACCAAAGAAATGGTCTTGTCATAAATGGACTATTGTTGTTCAAGTAGATTATATTTCAACCAGAAAAAAAAACTCATGTAAAAGCTATATACTAAACAAAAAGGCAGAAAATATTAGCAAATATTAAAAACCACTGGCTCAATATATCAGTTCGATAATTGAAGCCAATATTTAGTGTTGCAAGGAAAATTTTATCCATTTGAAGTTAAATTTGTATATAGGTTTCGATGTTTTTTAACATCAACTTAAATTTGTGTAGGATCAGTTGCAATGTTCTGCAATTAGAAGTTAAATTTTTATTGCTTCAATTGCAACAATCTGATTCAAAGTTAAACTTGTGTTCAGTTGATTGCACATTTTAATTATTTGAATTTAAAGTTGACTATTAAAGATTGCAAACTTTTGTCGTCTTAAAGTGTACACGTCAAGTGTTGTTGCAATTTAAATTTAAATTTTTTAGGTTAAACTGACAGTTTTGATAGCAAATTTCATTTATTTTAGGTTATATTTGTGTAATGTTGAATGCAAATTTCTCATACCTGAAGTCATATTTGTGTCGAATAGGCCTCAAATATCTGAAATTTAAAGTTTTCTTTAATTTTGTCAATTGCAAATTTCAGTAAATTTAAAGATGCGTGGCAGCTATTCAAATTTCTGTAAGGTGCTGATTGCAGTTTTCTTTAATTTTGAGTTACATGTATTGCAATTTTCTTTAATTTGTATATTGTCACTTATTTTGAGTTCTCCATCGCCACATTTTCCATTTTTCTTGAACTGCCATCTTCAATCATCTTCCTTCTCATGCCTATAAATGTTTGTAAGGGACGGTGATAGTCATATTTATTATTGCACAACCACCTTCCAAGATGGAAGCCAAGGTTGACATTCAATTTTATAAGGGCCAAGTAGATAGATAAAAAATTGATCATTTGGTTCAGCAACTTGAGATTTACTTTCATTTTGGAAGTGAAGAGCCACAAATTGCATTTGTCCAATATAAACTAGCTGATCGAGGACTATTATGTAAAAGAGTTGTCAATAAGAAATTGGGAGGGATTCTAAGAGGTTGATAAAATTAGACATGTATCCCGTTTTGTAGATTGATTAATCATATTCAAGTAAGTGCTTGATTAAATAATTTTGAATGCGGTGTTATGTGTTGCAAATTTCAGTTTGCATGTGGTCGAATTAATAATAATAAGTGTTAAATAATGGAATGAAATAAACTTACACAAATTTAGATTTTTTCCTTAAAGAAAATAAGTATTATCTTATTTTGAATATTTGCATTTAAAACATAAAGGAATGCAAATGAAAAAAGAAAGTTGCCATCAAATTGAGAAAAAATAGTTTAGATTTTTTCCTTAAAGAAAATAAGTATTATCTGATTTTGAATATTTGCATTTAAAACATAAAACAATGCAAATGAAAAAAAAAGTTGCCATCAAATTGACAAAAAATATTGCAAATGGGAATAGAATGTTTCCATCGAGTTGTCAAAAGAATATTTATGGCTGAAACTTGTTGTTTATGACTCAATAGTGGTTTGCAGGACTTGTTTCAAGCTCAAATCTCACATTATATGTAGCCTATCCGCTAATAAAGTGTGATATGATGTTTCTATGTATGATTATTATCATGTTTATTAAGAAAAAATACAAATCTTTTAATTCTAATTTTTATTAGATAATATTTTTAGCTGTTTTATAACAGGTTGCATAAATCAAAGAGAAAAAGTTGTTAAAATCTTTTAATTCTGATTTAGATTGGTTAATATTTTTAGTTGTTATATCACACTTCACATAAATCAATAGAAAAATTTATTGTAATACCTATGATTATATTTTTAGAGAGCCCCAATAACTCCAGTGGGGAAGAAATAAATAACTTAGCAAGCAACGATGTCACTAGTGCATGTAAAATTTTATATATATTTCTAGGAATTTAAATACTCTATGATAGAAAACACCACCATAAACATTTGTTCCCTCCAATTTCTATTTCCTTTGCTCTTTTCAAATTAAATCTCTTCGTCGTACCCATTGCACACACAGGTGCGATTGCTAGTTTAAAAAATCTATCTCTATTATTTGGATGAGTGACATCAAATGAACATTTTTATCATTATTACCTTCTTTTAATCTGCACTCTCTTTCAAACAATTATGACACAAAAGAATTGTAAGAGGGAGTTACACTTATTGATCAAATTATGACACCTATTATTATGTTTCATAAGGAATATCTTAATGGTGATAATGGAGCCAAAATGGAGTTCTCAAATTGATGAATAGATTATGACGAACTTATGGCTAGGTGGAAGGAATAAGTTATTTTCATCCTATGGACTCAACTTAGGGTTTGGATAATTGATTCCTAATAAGGGATTTGGGTGCCACATTTTGGGTGGTTACCTTATGGTTTCCTAATTACCATAAATGATGGTTTCATGTATATATTCTCCTATTTATTGTGTGTATTAATAGTGAGTTTTGTAGGTATTTTTATGTTGCCAAAATTACTCTAGATCTATAGTTAGTGATACTCCTATAAATTTTGACTCTAAAAGTATATAGTAATCTATGGTTATTGAATAATACATTGAGGTAATTTGGAGTGTAAGGTTTTCTCTTGAAATGGTTTTCCTCATGTAATTCACTATGTTGTGGTATATTGATTTTGTATTTATTTCCTTGTAAATGTATGATTTATTTATTTTTGCACATATTCCTCCTCTCATAGATTAGTGTAGGAAGAATATCTCACACCTGTACTTCATTTAAATCCCTTTTCAAATCAACCTACGGTATGAGAGTCTTGATACATAATTAAATTGCAATAAAATGCATCGGATGAGTGGTTAGCTATCCAAATAATGGATATTTTGATTTGATTTAAACATAAGTAGCTATATCTAAACTTCTAATTTTAGATCCAACAAGTTTTATCACTCAATTCCTAGATATTATCCTTGTAAAAATGATTGATAAGCTTACCTTAAAATAGTTAGCACTTCAAATACAATGAACTTTAAGCAAACCCATCAATATGGCAACTACCCATTTATGTTATGATAATTTTTTAGCAGCATAATTATATACAAATCTTATATCTAAATGTTTGATATCATATTTGTCATTTTTTTTTAGTTTAGTCTATTTAATTTCAGTTTTAAAAGAAAAGGAAAAAGAGTTAGGGTTTATGGAAAAGAAAAAATGGATATGTTTTGAAATTGAAACCAACTTTAAATTCTTCTAAGATAATGGAATCAATATAAACTAACTTTTCTTGATCAAAATTTTGCACAATCATTTACATAAAGTAGTGCAAATATATAAAGGCTTTCAAAAATAGAAGAAAAAATATAAAATAATTATATTTCACATGAAAATTTTACACATTAACTCTCATCGCCCATCAATACAAAATATTTGTCATTGAACATGCCTTGGATTCCATCCTTATCAATTAAATTTCAAAATTGAATCATTATAGTGTTACCTACTTTTGAGAACTTTCGACTACCATGAAATGCAAAATTAACTAACTTGCTACTCTATCTTGCTTTCCAATTACCTCTATCAAGTTTCCATCCCTTCACAAATATAATTTTTAGTCCACTGTTAAAACCTACTTTAGGAACTCATATTCATATTACCCAATCACATGCAATGGCTAGGATTCAAATATCCAATAATCAAAATGGAACTTATCCTAAGTCTTATTTGATTTTTGAGCATGTTTAGAAATAATATTACAATGAGCATACATTTCATATTGAAATATGAAAATTTATTACAAATCCCAAAACTTAAACAATAAAATTTTTGATTAAAGAATCTAGACAAATATGAGTTCATAAGAAGCCCATATTGCACCCCTAAATCCAATCTCTCTTTGGCCTACTACTACTCTATATATCGGTTATTCCTTGCTCTCTTGTAGATATGCTTGTAAATTATCAAGAGCCTCCTTCACAACATTCAATATGGGAGAGTACTGAAAATGAGCCTTCCTAAAGAAGAGACATTTTCTATCTACTTTGAAGCCTTCTTCATCTCCATTGAGAATTATTTAGACATGTTGTTCTTAGATTTCCTTTGATCTCATTAGATAATCAATTATCTTCTTTGCTAGATTCTTCTTCAATAAATCTAAAAGTTCTTTCATTATAATTCTTGGGGTACAAACCTTATTAGCATTCTCCCAAAATGTGTAAGTGATGACTTCAACAAAATTTTGGATCTCCTCCATTATTGATTTTTCTATTTTCTTCCTACTCAAAAAAATTATTGCATTCTTGCAAGATCTTTATTCTTGGTTTGGTCACTTTCAACCACACTCCAAGTGAATATTAAGATTTCTATCTAGGATGATCTTCTTCTTGACCAATGTTGGAAATAGAATCTAGGCCATCATCCTCAATAGGGGTATATTTCTATCAAGGAAAATCAACTCTTCATCAATGGTCTTCAAACTCTATCAATGCATTGTCTCATCATTGACCTTATGGTAGCATATATATTTATTCTCCTTTACAAAAAAAGTTATATCTTCAAGCTCTAGTGGCATAAACCACACCTCCCATATTCCCTTTTGTCTACAAACTTGTCTCTAATACTACAAGGATTGTGGGTGTAGGTGCATTTGAGTCTAGTGGGACCACAAGGTATTCTACATACACAAACAATTCTCCAACTTGGGCATTGAGCTTTTCTACATAGGTGTACATCTTAGTAGACCTTTTCTTTTCCATAGGAGTTATATCACGAATGGGGAAGGGGTTCTTGAGCCACACCTTGCTCCATTTATTACATCATATGTCATATCTTCAATGGAGATGTCCGCATTAATAGACTAATTGACATTATCAATTTGCTAGTTGAAAACCTTATTCACATTGTATGAAGAGTCCAATACTGTCCATCTTCATTGATGCCTTCAAAACCCTTTAAAGATTAAATTTTTTGATATGAGGGATGGTCATCATACAATAATCCCTTATTTCGACCTCATGCTCATCTAAGCAACCTACCAATAGACCTCTAGCTTAACCTCATGCCTATAAAAACTACCAATCATAGGTCCATAAAGAATAATATCATTTCTTGCTCTACTACCTTGGCACAATGAATGTTTGAGCATGAGTAGGGTTCCACAAACATAAGGAAGTGAAAACATGTCTTGTGCTTCCCTACTATTGTTCTTTGTCCCTCAACAACCTACATACAAATCTCTAATAGTATCAACTTGTCACCATAGTACTTGGGTAGCTTGTGTGAGGTCTTGTGTAATCCTCTAATTCTAATGTAAAAAAGATTTTGAATTGGATAAACTAACTCCCCTAATCTATTAGATTTTTTTTTGGGTTGCCTATAAGGCCAAAATGGAGAATACAAGTGCATCATTAACCCTAATGTAGTATTTCCAACTTTATTTCACCTCTAACTAAGGATAATGATCAGAGGTCAAAATTTTACCCAATGGCCATCCTACCCACCTTTGTCAATCTTTGAAAATTTTGCTTTATTTAACTAGAAAATAGACTAGATAGGAGATCATATAAAACTTGCTGCTCTCTTGTACTTCAATCAATTGACAGTAGATTTCCTTATTAATGATGGTCCAGAAATCAATTTTCTGGATAAGATGAAGAAGCACATCCAAGGGAAGAATTGTTTGGCATTAGAATTGCAACAACCTCGGACAACAAAGTCTTCGCTCTGCATTTCAGCTTTGGAAAACTAGAAGAAATCCACCTTCTAAAGCCATCAGCTCGCCACTTTTTTATGAGTTGTGCAAGAGCCTAGGCACCTACTGATAGTCAAAGTATCCCATTGTGGAGATTATCTATGATGTACACCTCAACACCAGAAGAATTCGTGACGCAAATCAAAGAGAAGCCTTAAGTTGAACCAAAAAGGGAATCCTATGGCTATGATTCCTTATGCTCTCCCCGTCTGAAACACCATCTGCCATTAAAAGAAGTGCAAAGAAATTATTGCAATAGAGATTTGATAATGTTTGATGTGCCCATTATAGCTCTGGAGACAAGAATAACCAGGAAATGGGGGAAATTTGATTCTCCCAAGGCGAGGCAGGAGGACAGTGTAAATTCTCATTCTTAGGTGCTCACCTTAGACATCTCTATAGTTATGCCTTCTTTGTCTTCCTCTATTGAAAACCCATTCACAGCTTCTGTTGGCATTGCTCCTTCCTCATATGTGGAAATGGACGACATTAAAAGGAAGGACATGGCCATGCTTGAGAAGCAGCACTTCTGGTAGACTTACATAACTTAGAAAAACATGGATGCTTCCATATTCAAGGTTTATAACACATGAGATATTGTTGTATTTGGTTTTCTTCTCTAGTTTTTCTTCACTAAACTGTAGTTAGATATGAGTATATAGGATATTTTTAGATTTTCCATGAGATTGAACTATTGAG